>JAPYYM010000521.1:0-14582 GCA_028534135.1 Potos flavus
GAAAAAGATAGGAAAAATAATTCACTCCAGGCAAAATTCAAGAGCTGAACCAACAAATGTATAAGAGAAAGAACAGATGCAAAATTCTCTGAAGATTTAGAATCAAACACTTATCTTCTGATTAGAAGCAAGGAATAAAAAGAATAAGTAGGGGCACCTGGGTGGCTCAGTCAGTTACATTGTTGCCTTTGGCTCAGGTCATGATCCCAGGGGTCTGGGATCGAGCCCTGCATGGCGCCCTGCATTGGGTTGCCTGCTCCTTGGGCAGCCTGCTTCTGCGCCACCCCTCCCCCATCTCAAATAAATAAATAAATAAAATCTTTAAGAGACAGGAAAAGGAATAACTAAAGATGGCTTTGGGATTTTCAGAATGGTAATTGGCCAAGATAGCTATTTTAATAACTGAGACTGGGAAAACATCCTGCCATATCCTCATAGTATTAGCTGATACTAGTCTGTTTCCTAGATGTACAGTTTATTTCCCAAGGAGACTGGGAGACAACAGTGTTCTACTTCCCTCGTATTCACCATAACATTGCAGCACAGGCCTGGACTGAGTAGTTCCAAGTAAATATTTGGTGAATTGAAAGCATATTCTCCATTTTGACAAAATGGCAACCACATTGTCACAAATGGCTATTAAAGGGGAGCTAAAACAATTCTGAACAAAAATTAGTAGACAGGAAAATAAATTCAGAATGTGGCCTAAGAAAAAGGAAGGATGAGAATATGAACAAGGAATCTAAATAAATTTAAATTTCTCATGGCATGAAGAATAAGAAAGAGATATGAGAATGAATCTTGGTACAGGTCCTCAGAAAGACAATTGGGGAGTGGAAGTGAGCAGGGCATGGAATTGGATTACAAATCTTGAGCATAAGACTTCCTGGCATAAACAACCTTATTCACAAGAGGCCAAAATGGTCAGTCTATACAGTCAACAAAGTACTTCATTGTTCCTTGTTTTAACTGATAACTTAGAACAACTGATGATAAGAGAACCAATGTAAACCGTATCCATGTATTTAAAAAAAAAAAATACACACACACACACACACACACACACACATATACACACACAAACAAAATATACACACCTACTGCCTCTATGACTTACCAGGCCCATTCTTTACCTTCCAACTAGAAATCTTAGGAGGGAGAAAGATAAAAAGAAAAAGAGGAAGTAGGGAGGTTGAGGTCAAGAAAAAGAGAAATAAAACTGCAGAAGTTCAGCTCACTAACTCCTGCTGGGTACAAAATAGCTGTGCCAGCAGAGGACCAAAGCTTGCCCAGAGGATTAGATGCCCGCCATCTGGCAGGTCATGCAGATAGCCGTCTTTCCCAAGTAGACTTTCCAAATCACCAGTGCAGTGATTTTTGACCCGTTCCTTGTTTTCAAGCAGGAGACCCTTTCTTCAAAATTCTTATACAGACGTTTAACATAAAACAGAGAAAAAGTAGAGCTGCTCGGGCTGGATGAAGCTGAGTGGGGAACCAAAAGCCTCCTCTGCTCAGCCATACCCCTCCCTCCAAGGGTCAGCCCCTAAGGAGGCACGTGTATGAAAAACCTAGGGTTCTGAGAGAAGGGTTTTTCCCCTTTTAAATCTAATAATCTCAATTTGAGGGAAAACCTTGCTTCATATTTCTGCCTCAGCTTCTGTACCTATAAAGGAGAGCTTGTCAGTGTCACAGCTTGAAAGCAGACTAAAAGCCTAACAAATAGTAACAAAAAATTTAAAATATAAAAACACAAGGTATTAATAGTAAATTTCTAAGACAACTAGAAAAGCATTTGAGAAGTAAAAATTCTAAGTATTTTGAGAATGGAACATAGTCATGCTTAGTTTCATATTTAAGGTCTCCTAAGGAAGTATAATAAATGTTTTTACTGCTATAGTTAGCACTCTTCTGAATAATGAAAGCCAAGAAGACTGCTTCCTCTAGGCCACTGGTAGGATAATTTCCTTTTGTTGTGTTCAAAATATACAATAAAAGTAAAGACACAAAGACATGAAAGATATGAACAATTAAAAGCTTTTTTATTTTTCTTATTTAAATTTAACTTAATTAACATATACTGTGTTATTAGTTTCAGAGGTAGAATTTAGAAGCTTCTTTTAAAAAAGTAATCTACTTCCAGGCTTTTCACCATAGTATCTTTGAGACAGATGGCTTATGCAGAACAAAGAGTCACCATCGCAGTCCAAACCCACCATGGTTAACAATAATTATAAACATTTTCATGTATTATGTACTTTCTGTGGATTATAACAGATCCACGGGCTTTTATGCAGTACCTCATTGGCTGGCTTATTGCCAAGATCAAGACAGAGTTAACACTATCTTTCACATATCAGAAAACTTAGCTGAAAGCAAAGAAAAATACTTGTTGAAAGTTAAAAGGGAGGGGTGTGTCATTCCTAAGCAATGAAAACAAAAAGAGACAGGCTAAGAAAACAGATCAAAGGGACATCAGAATAGGAATGGTATCACTGGTCTCATCACACCATGTTTCTAGGCTGGACATGTATATTAAGCAAAACAAGAGCAAAGATCTAGATGGACTCTAGCCCAGTTATTTTCCAGCACAGTGGCCAGTAGCTTCATGTGGCCATTTAATCAAATAAAAAAATACAGTTCCTCGTTCCCACTAGTCCCATTTCAATGCTCATTAGTCACGTGTGGCTACTGGACAGCACCGATAACATTCCCATTACTGCAGAAAGTTCTATTCAACAGCATTACTCAAGCAGAAAACCTTTGAATTTATTAAAAACAGCAGCACTCAACAAATGTTTGGTGAATGAATGAATGACAATAGACAGGTTTCCATGGGCCATTAAAAAAAACAAAAACAAAAAAACAAAAACAAAAACAAAACAAAACAAAACAAAAAAACACTAGCCAGAGAAAAAGAAACTTTAATAGTAGCTAACATTTACTGCGCACTTAACATAAGCCAGATACTATATGTGTTTTATATGTACTAATTTAATTAACCCGAAATAACAACTCTATGATGTATCTACTGTCATTACTCTCATTTTATAGATGGGAGAACTAAGACTCAGCCAGGTTAAGTAACTTTCCCAAGATATAGGATTTGAATCCAAGCAGCTTGATCTAGAATCTAGAGCCTTCTTTTTTTTTCTTTTTTAAGATTTTATTTATTTATTTATTTGAGAGAGAGAGAGAGTGCGTGTGCATGAGGCTAGGCAGAGGGAGAGGGAGATGCAGATTCCCTGCTGAGTGCAGAACTGCAGAGCCAGACCCTGAACTCCAGGGCTCAATCCCAGGACCCTGAAATCATGATCTGAGCCGAAGTCAGATGCTTAACCAACTGAGGTGCCCCTAGAGCCTTCATGTTTAACCATTATACTATACTATTCTACTTCTATTATATAACAACTGTATTTAAAATTTTTGCTGTGATAGAGTAAAATTTATTTAAAGTCATTCTTCTCATGTATTCACCAGTCAAGTTCACAGTAAAGAGAATACGAAAATAGTGAAATAAAAAAGACTGTCAAGAAATATATCGAAAAAAAAAAAAAAAGAAATATATCGAATCTTGGGACACCCTGGTGGCTCAGTCGGTTAAGCATCTGCCTTCGGCTCAGGTCATCCCAGGGTTCTGGGATAGAGTGCCGCATTGGGCTCCTTGCTCAGCAGGGAGCCTGCTTCTCTCTCTGCTTCTCTCTCTGCTTCTGCCTGCCGCTCTTCCTGCTTGTGCTCTCTCTTTTTCTCTGACAAATAAATAAATAAAATCTTAAAAGAAATATATCAAATCTTAATGATAGTCTGATCCCTATGCACTGAGATAAAGGGCAATTTTAATTTTCTTGTTTTGCTAACTCTATTTTCTAAATGTTCCATAGTGAAGATGTATCATTTCTATAAAAATAACAAAAATAATAAAAATATTATTTTTAAGATGAAAATACAATCAGCTTAAAAATTCCTAAGTAGAATATCAAATCAAGACTCAACCGTCTCACTCTCAAACATTACAGAGGCCCCCTACCTGATCTCTTAGCCACGAGCCTCCCCAACATTAAACCATTCTGCATTTGCCATCAGTTACCCTCTACCACTCTAGTCCCTGCTCAGAGTCCAATACATAGAGCATAAAATATACTCTCTTGGCTTTACGAAAGCCATTCCTGCATAATTGCATTAGGTTTCCACCTTTATCTACCAATAGCATGCTATCAACCCCAGTTCTAGGAGAAGTATGGTAGAAAGAGCCCAGAAAAAGCTCAGAGTCACAGATCTTGGCCAACATATAATCTCTTAGCTTCAGTTCCTTCAATGGTGATTAGATATGAAAACGAAATCTTTTTTTTATTTTATTTTATTTATTCATTTGAGAGAGAGGAGAAGGGGCAGAGAGAAAGGGACAAGCAGGCTCCCTGCAGAGCAGGAAGCCCTATTGTGGGGGGCTCCATCCCAAGACCCTAAGATCATGACCTGAGCCAAAGGCAGATGCTTCACCAACTGAGCCACCCGGGCACCCCAAGATTAAATCTTTAAATAGGTAAAGATCCAGCATACAAGCCTTCAATAAATGATTGTTTTCTCATTATTGTTATTATTAGCCGAATAGGTTTTTATTCACTGATTCCTCAAAAAGTTTTACACTTTTACCTCTGTACTTTATTACCATTTTGCTTCTTCAGAATTCCTTCCCTCTCTTCTAAAATCCTATTAAAATTCAAGTTATGGGGCACCTGGGTGGCTCAGTTGGTTAAGTGTTGCCCTCAGCTCAGGTCATGATCTCAGGGTCCTGGGATAAAGCCCCACATGGGGTTCAATGTGGAGTGTGCTTCTCCCTCTCCCTTTGCCCCCCACCCCGCTCCTGCTCTCTCACTCTCTCCCTCAAATAAATAAATAAAAACTTTAAAATAAAATTCAAGTTCTAGTTCGAGTCAACCTCCTCCAAAAAAGATTCCCTGACTCTGCCAAGCTAACGTAAGCTCTCACTCCTTTGAACTTCTATAGATTGTAGAGTTTATTCTACTCAAGAGGTGGGGTCCTAGCTGATTTTATTAGTTCTCTTTTCATATATGTAAGTCCGAGATCCCAGGTTAGAGTGCAAACTCCTTCCTACTAGCAGACATTCCATTTTATATATGTCTTTATACCTTTCTGGTATCTGACAAATCACCAGGCTTATACGAAATGCTCAAAAAAATGTGCTAATCTGATTTATGCACTGGGAAGAAAGTCATCATAATAAAAATACTGGCTGAACATTTTTGTAGTAGACAAGGAAGGCAACAATTCTGTATAAAGGTAGAAAGTTTCAAGTAAGCAGTATAATCTAATTTCATAATGTACTATCACTGACCAAACACGTAAGTCTTACTTAAGCTGTATGATTTCTCTCTAGCCCAATATAAATATTAGCAATAAATGACCCTAAGTAAATAGCACTTTTAACTTTTTATTTTTAAAGACTTTTTATTTATTTATTTATTTATTTATTTATTTAGACAGAGAAAGAGACAGCGAGAGAGGGAACACAAGGGGGAGTGGGAGAGGGAGAAGCAGGCTTCTCACTGGGCAGGAAGTCCAATGCAAAGCTCCATCCCAGGACCCTAGGATCACAACCTGAGTCAAAGGCAGACGCTTAACGACTAAGTCACCTAGGAACCCCAGCACTTTTAACTTTTTAAAGTGTCTTACACATAAACCCTACTTAAACATATATTGACTCAAATTGTTTTATTTGGTTTCATTTGGAAATACACTCACCTCACTAAAAAAAAAAAAAAGATAATTCAAGTGAGAAAAGTTCAGATACTGATTACTAGAAAGTGATGATTATATAACCATATTATATATAAAACTAATTCTACTCTAGGGGCGCCTGGGTGGCTCAATGGGTTAAAGCCTCTGCCTTCGGCTCAGGTCATGATCTCAGGGTCCTGGGATCGAGCCCTGCATCGGGCTCTCTGCGCAGCAGGGAGCCTGCTTCCCCCTCTCTCTCTACCTGCCTCTCTGCCTACTTGTGATCTCTCTCTCTCTGTCAAATAAATAAATAAAATCTTTAAAAAAAAAAAGAAAAACTAATTCTACTCTAAAAAGGTAAACTAGGGGCACCTGGGTGGCTCAGTAGGTTAAGTGCCTGACTTCGGCTCGGGTCATGACCTCAGGGTCATGGGATCAAGCCTGTGTCAGGCTCCCTGCTCAGCATGGAGTCTACTTGTCCCCTTCCCTTTGCCCCTCCCCTGCCTCATGCACACGCTCGAGCACTCTTTCTCTCTCTTTTTCTCCTTCTCATGGGCATGCACACATGCATGCTTTCTCTCAAAAAAATGAATAAAATCTTACATAAATAAATAGGTAAACTATGTCTTCTCAATAAGTATTAAAAATTAAGGGTAGATAGCCTGGGGGCATACCTTCATTTTCATTCACTGATTTAATTACTATTCCTCATAAAGCGATTAAGAAAATTAAATAACCACATAAAGACTAAAATCTTTTCTCTTTGATAAATTACTAATTTAGCAATAAGAAACAACTGTTCTAATGAGCTGCTACTAAGAGTAAAGCAATTTGAGAGAAGGAAGTTGCTTTATTAAATGCAGCTAATTACCAGAAAATTAAGTCTTAGTATGAAGAAAAAGACCTAGAGCACACTAAAACCCAGCAAGATAGAGTCAGCCTGAAATTGTGAATCCCTCTTTTTAGCTGTTAATGCTATTCTAACAAGTCTCCAATAATGTTTAAGCTTTCTCACTGATCCCCGGAAGGAAGGAAAAGCCATTACCTAAGGATGTTGGGATGGGAGAGTCTATTCATGAGCTGAACTTCTTTCAGCATGTTTGCCCGGTTACTGCTCAGTGTGTTCATTTTAAGAGCCATCACTTGGCCAGAAGCTCGGTGACGCACCTAGAAAATAAAATAGAACAAGAAAAGAGGTTCAAGGACAGCAGTTAAATATGAGGTCAAAGTCTCTACATGTAAACATGCCAAGACACGTTAGTGACAGTTTAGATAAAATAGACATTAGGGATGTTTTTCTATAAACTGATCACATTAGGGTCTCACTTCCATTAATGAAGATGAATTTATTATATCCAAGACCTGAACTGTTTCACATTAAGCCGGCTAGAAAAACATTGTTAATTATACCTCAAGAAATGACATCTTTTCTTTTAATACCTTAGGAAGAAATGGGGGAAATTGATTAGGCTGGTTCCGTATAGCCAATATTGTTGAGTCTTAGGACACTAACAGTCTTCTTTGTGGAATTTTAAGTGTATACAGAAAAGATATATGCATAAGCCTTATATAACACTTAAAGGATTATAAACCTATCTTTATAGGACAATAAAGCCACATTCTCAAAATCTCCCCCATATATATATATATATATACACATATATATATGAAAAAAGCATTGAATATTAAATATAGAAAGAAGTCAGTGAAACTTTTAGAGCCAATATTATTGTAAGCCAAGCCAAATTGCCTTATAATCATTTAAACATACTCAAGTCAGACACAAAAAACATGGGCTACACCATTCAAACTATTACCCATATATACAGAGGAAAGTCTACTTCTAAAAAATTCACCCTTTATAGAAGTGAGTCTATTTTACATGTAAAAATATTGTTTTATAATTTCAATGCATACTCCACAGGTTTCAAAAACTTTAATACTTTACTTGCAAGTAAATTAACTGTTTTCACCCTCTAAATGCCTCAGTAGTAGCAAAATGAGACTACCAGAGAAAATATTTTGTCTTCCAAAAGAAGCTCAACTATTTACTGAAATGTGTTTTTCCTACCAAGAAATTATGAATAAGGCAGTAGAAAAATTACTAAGTACAAAGGACCTCATTACTTTCTCATTAAAAAAAAAAATCATTTCAGGGGTGCCTGGGTGGCTCAGTTGGTTAGGCATCTGCCTTCGGCTCGGGTCATGATCCCAGAGTCCTGGGATTGAGTCCCCCATCAGGCTCCTTGCTTGGCAGGGAGCCTGCTTCTCCCTCTGCCTCTGCCTGCTACTCCCCCTTCTCAGGCTCTCGCTCTCTCTCTCACAAATAAATAAATACAATCTTTTTTTTTTTTTTAAGATTTTAAGACCCAGGCACCCAAATAAAATCTTTTAAAAAGAAAATCATTTTAGGGGTGCCTGCGTGGCTCAGTTGGTTAAGTGTCCAACTCTTGATTTCAGCTCAGATCATGATCTCAGATTGAGACCCACTTGGGATTCTCAGGTTCTCTCTCTCCTTCTCTGGCCCCTCCCCAACCCCCTCCCCCTCTCAAAAAAAAAGAAAAAAACCAGATCTTGTACAACAGGGACTTGCTATGCAAAAATGTCATCAACCTATGGACTTTGAGTATTCTTTCAGCATGTTATAATTTACCAAGTAGAAGTTTCAAGAAAAAACCTACTTAAATCTTCGATCTCAAGAAATTCCATCAAATGACAATAGCCCTAAAAGTTTAGCATATACAATACAATATACATATATAATACAGGATAGACACCACATTTATCTTAGAATTCAAAGAAACAATGTTTCAGAGTGGCCAGACAGAAGGGAAAGAAGGAAGCAAAACACTGAGAGCCACAGGAACTCTGGTCAGAAAAACAGAGGCAGAACACTGGCTATCTCTCCCCTCTTCTAGATCACTTAGGGAGATTTGGAACCCATCTCTCTTCCTAGTGCATCAATGATTCTGTTGTCATGTACCTCGTGACTGAAGAAAGAGAAGTGGCTTTCCTTTTCAGATCCTGCATGGATTAAGTTAAAAGAGACATTTATACACAAAGAACACACTGACAGTATTTTTCCAACTCTATTTACAGAAGACATCTGTGTTTTAATAAGGGCTCTCCATTCTGAAAGTTACTCTTCTCCTTTTTACATCATCTGAAAACTATCACTCAGATTTTAACAAAATAGTTTGATATTAAAACAATGTGAATTTCAGGGATGAACAATCTTGTATTTCAAACCAATCAGGAAAAAACCCTAATTCCTTAAACAAATGAACATGATGAACATGTTCATAACTCATTGATTCTTTCATCTGCATAAAATACTTTCTTCTAGCCCCTTAAATTCTCCTTATCTTTCAAGACCACACTCAAAATCCCCTCCTCTCGGAAGCCTTCCTTGATTCTCTCTAGGAACTATTTGTGGTTTCCTTCTTTATATTACCTCAGAAAAACATTTGTAACAGCAGTATACCACTGCTCATTACATGATTCTGTCTATAAATATCTCCCCACCAGGCTATAATGCATTTTAAACCAGGATCTATACTGTATCCGTCTTTGTCTCGCAGTGCTGGGAAGGCCTGGCACATCATAAGGGCACAGTCAAAACAATGGCAACAACAGTTAAATGAAACTTCTAACATACTTTCTAAGGGCCAGTCAATCATTTATTTATGAGCCTGGGTGGCTCAGTCAGCTAGGCCTCTGACTCTTGATTTCAGCTCAGGTCATAACCTGACAGGTTGTGGGATTGAGTCCCACATCAGTCTCCACACTCAGTGCGGTCTTGACTTGTCCCTTCCCCCAACCCCCAAGCTCCCCTACCCAAATAAATAAATAAGTAAAATCTTAAAGAAAAAGAAAAGAAAGGTTAAAATGGTGCTTGCTAGGGGAGAAAAGTGGGTGGGATAGGTGAAATAGGTAAAGGGATTAAGAGGTACAAACTTCTAGTTATATTAAGTCAAAGGCATGAAAACTATAGCATGGGGGGACACCTCAATGACTCAGTTGGTTAAGTGTCTGCCTTCAGTTCAGGTCATGATTCCAGGGTCCTGGGATCGAGCTCTACATCGGGCTCCTTGCTCAGCAGGGAATCTGCTTCTCCCTCTCCCTCTGCTGCTCCCCCTGTTTGTTCTCTCTCTCTCTGTCAAATAAATAAATAAAATCTTTTTTTTTTAAACCACAGCACAGGGAATATAGTCAATAATATTGTAATAACTTCACATGGTGACAGATGGTAACACTACTTATTGTGGTGAGCATTTCATAATGTATAGAATTGTCAAATCACTATGTTGTACACCTAAAACTAATATGTTAACTATACCTCAACCAAAAATTTAAAAATAAAAATATTAATATAACAATTAAGACCTCGAGACACCTGGGTGGCTCAGTTGGTTAAGCATCTGTCTTCAGCTCGGGTCATGATCCCAGGGTCCTGGGATTGAATCCCGCATCAGGCTCCTTGCTCACCAGGGAGCCTGCTTGTCCCTCTGTCTCCTGCTCCCCCTGCTTGTGCTCTCACTCTCTCTCCTTTTAACAAATAAAATCTTAAAAAAAAAAAAAAAGATTAAGACCTCAAAAACTTAAAAATAGAATTGCCACATGATCCAGAAATTCTACTTCTGGGTACATACCCAAAAGAACTGAAAGCAGGGTCTCAAAAAAACATTTGTACACCCATGTTTATAACAGTATTATTCACAATAGCCAAAAGGTATAAGCAACTCAAGTGTCCCCTGACAGATGAATGGATAAAGAAAATGTGGTATACACACATGATGGAATTTATTTTCAGCTTTAAAAAGGAAGGAAATTCTGACACATGCTGTAATATGGATGCTAAGTGAAATAAGCCAGTCACAAAAAGAGAAATACTGTAAGCTTCCACTTACTTGAGGTAGTTAAATTTATACAAACATAACATAGAATGGTGGCTGCCAGAGGCTTGGGGAGGGGAGTGATTTGGAGTTGTTTACTGTGTATAGAGTTTTAGCTTTGCAAGTTCTGGAGATTGGTAGCACAACAATGTGAACTGAACTGTACATTTGAATATTGTTAAGATGGTAAATCTTGTATGTGTTTTACTACAATTACAGATAAATGAAGGGAAGGAGGGAAAAAAAGAAAGAAAAAGAGAGAGGGAGAACGAAGAGAAGAGAAAATTAGTATTTCTCCTTGACTTTTAAACTCATCTGATGCTACTACAGGATCTCCAAATCCACTTTCTAAAGAAGAACATAGCAGAGTGGTAAAGTGCTTGAGCTCTGAAGAAGAGCAAACTGAATCCAAGTCGAACACTTAACTGATTAGAACGATTTCTCTTTGAAGTCTTCTGTTGTAAAATGAAGGGAATAATAGTCTCAAAGAACTGCTACGGAGGATAAAATATTATGTTAGATTAATGAGATAACGTATATAAACTACTTAACAAGGTGCTTGGCACATAATAAATATTCAATACAGAGTTATTGTTTTTAATAAAAATAAGAAACTATATGCTCATAAGAATTCAGCATAGCAGGTGAATTTGACATAACACAGAAAATGCATATAATTTTAAGTGAAACAGTAATAATATTCAAATCTGTATAATGCTCCCAAGATTACTTATTTATTACAAAGGGTAAATTTTACCTTTACAATGGAAAGATCTCCTGGCTAGCACCTTAACCAAGGGGTCAGTCGCATTTAGCATTACCAAAAGTGAAACACCTGGCATTATCAATCTTCTGATGTAATATACTTGCTGAAATGTTTAATTCAAATCTAATCATAAGAAAACAGACACATCCAGAATATCTAAAAGACAACTGAATAGTACTCTTCAAACAAACAAAATGTGGGGGAATATTCTAGATTAAAAAGAGATTAACAAACATAACCCTTGAAGAGGCGCCTGGGTGGCTCAGTAGGTTAAGCGACTGCCTTTGGCTCAGGTCATGATCCCAGGGTCCTAGGATCGAACCCCCACGTAGGGCTCCTTACTCCATGGAGGAGCCTGCTCCTCCCTCTCCCTCTGCTTGCCACTTCCCCTGCTTGTGCTCTCTCTCTCTCTGTCAAATAAGTAAAATCTTAAAAACATAATAATAATAACCCCTGAAATGAAATGTATGAAACCTTCATTCGATTCTGGGTCCAAAAAAGCCGTAAAAAACCTTTTGTTGGAGCACCTAGCTGGCTCAGTCGGTAGAGCATGCAACTCTTAATCTCAGGGTCATGAGTTCAAACTCCATGTTGGGTGTAGAGGTTACTTAAAAAAAAAAACAAAAAAAAACTTTTGTTGGCAAATAGGAAAATTTTTAATAGGGACTATATATGAAATTATTTTTCTGAATTAAGGTCAATTCTCTAAGGCATAAATAATGATATAGCTTTGTAGGAGAATGTACTCTCAGAAGATAATTAAAATATTTTAAAGTGTCATGATGTCTGCAATTTGCTTTCAAGTGTTGTTTAAAAAAATACTGATGGGGCACCTGGCTGGCTCAGTCCATAATGTATAAGACTCTTCATCTCAGGATTTTAAGTTCAAGCCCCACGTTGGGTTTAGAGATTACTTAAAAAATAAAATAAAATCTTTAAAAAATATATAGACAGATAAAGCAATGTAGCAAAATATTAAGTTGTAAATCCAGGTGAAGGGATTATAGGGGTTTATTGTACTATTCTTTCAATTATCTGTACATTTTTTAAGTTTCCAAAAGTTGGAAGAAATACGTAAAAAATGTATTTTCTTTTCTCCCATAAGTTTAGCATTAAGAAATAAAGAACAGGGGTGCTTGGGTGGCTCAGGTGGTTAGGCATCTGCCTTCTGTTCAGGTCACGATCCCAGGGGTCCTGGGATCGAGTCCTGAGTCAGGCTCCCTGCCCAGCGAGGCGTCTGCTTCTCCCTCTCCCTCTGCCTGCCACTCTGTCTACCTGTGTTCTCTATCTCTCTGCCAAATTAATAAACAAAATGTTAAAAAAAAAAAGTTAACTATTAAATGAATCGCTTAAGACTTCCAGTCAAGAAGTCACAGTGGGGGGCGCCTGGGTGGCTCAGTGGGTTAAGGCCTCTGCCTTCGGCTCAGGTCATGGTCTCGGGGTCCTGGGATCAAGCCCCACATCAGGCTCTCTGCTCGCCAGAGAGCCTGCTTCCCCCTCTCTCTCTGCCTGCCTCTCTGCCTACTTGTGATCTCTCTCTCTCTCTTTCTCTCTGTCAAATAAATAAATAAATAAATCTAAAAAACAAAAACAAAAACAAAAACAAAAAGACTCAGTCAACATTTCAGAAAATCAGACCACTAACGGCAATGCTGCTCCTGGTATTTGAATCTCAATACAACATGTCTGTATCAGAAGCCATCTTTAGTTTTTATATTGACAATGATTTTATTTGGCCTTATTTTATTTTATTTTATTTTAAAGATTTTATTTATTTATTTATTTGACAGAGAGAGATACAGGGGGAGTGGGAGTGGGAGAAGCAGGCTTCCTCTAAGCAGGGAGCCAGATATGGGGGATCATGACCTGAGTCGAAGGCAAACGCTTAAGGACTGAACCACCCAGGCACCCCTAGCCTTTATTTTAAAATATCAACTTAGGGACGCCTGGGTGGTTTAGTCAGTTAAGTGTCTGTCTCTTAATTTTGGCTCAGGTCATGATCTCAGGATTGTGTGATCAAGCTCCACATAGGGCTCTGTGTGGGCATAGAGCCTGCTTCAGATTCTCTCTACCCCTTTGCCTCTGCCCCGCTCCACTTCTCTCTCTCTCTTCCTCTCTCTCTCTAAAATATATATATATATATCTCCTCAGCAATCAGACAACAAAAAGAAATAAAAGGCATCCAAATTGGCGAAGAAGAAGTCAAAGTCTCACTCTTTGCAGATGATATGATACTTTATGTGGAAAACCCAAAAGACTCCACTCCAAGACTGCTAGAATTCATACAGGAATTCAGTAAAGTGTCAGGATATAAAATCAATGCACAGAAATCAGTTGCATTTCTATACACCAACAGCAAGACAGAAGAAAGAGAAATTAAGAAGTCGATCCCGTTTACAATTGCACCCCAAAACCATAAGATACCTAGGAATAAACCTAACCAAAAAGGCAAAGAATCTGTACTCAGAAAACTATGAAGTGCTCAAGAAAGAAATTGAGGAAGACACAAAGAAATGGAAAAATGTGGGGCTCCTGGGTGTTTCAGTGGGTTAAAGCCTCTGCCTTCAGCTCAGGTTATGATCTCAGGGTCCTGAGTGGAGCCCCGCATCACGCTCTCTGCTCAGCAGGGAGCCTGCATCCCCCCCTCCCCCGCCGCCTGCCTCTCTGCCTACTTGTGTTCTCTCTCTCTCTCTCAAATAAATAAATAAAATCTTAAAAAAAAAAAAAAATGGAAAAACGTTCCATACTCATGGATTGGAAGAACAAATATTGTGAAAATGTCTAGGCTACCTAAAGCAATCTACACATTTAATGCAATCCCGATCAAAATACCATCAATTTTTTTCAATGAAATGGAACAAATAATCCTAAAATTTATATGGTACCAGAAAAGACCACGAGGCCAGAGGAATGTTGAAAAAGAAAACCAAAGTTGGTGGCATCACAATTCCAGACTTCAAGCTCTATTACAAAGCTGTAATCATCAAGACAGTATGGTACTGGCACAAAAACAGACACATAGATCAATGGAACAGAATAGACAGCCCAGAAATGGACCCTCAACTCTATGGTCAACTAATCTTCGACAAAGCAGGAAAGAATGTCCAACGGAAAAAAGACAGTCTCTTCAACAAATGGTGTTGGGAAAATTGGACAGCCACAAGCAGAAGAATAAAACTGAACCATTT
>JAPYYM010000522.1:0-14581 GCA_028534135.1 Potos flavus
GTGAGGTGGTATCTCATTGTGGTTTTGATTTGTAGTTCCCTGATGCCAGGTAATGTTGAGCATTTTTTCATATGTCTGTTGTCCATTTGTATGTGTTCTTTGGACAAATGTCTGTTCACATCTTCTGCCCATTTCTTGACTGGATTTTTTGTTTTTTGTTTTTTGGGTGTTGAGTTTGATAAGTTCTTTATAAATCTTGGATACTAGCCCTTTATCTGATATGTCATTTACATATCAGATCTTCTCCCATTTTGTCGGTTGTCTTTTGGTTTTGTTGACTGTTTCCTTTGCTGTGCAAAAGCTTTTTATCTTGATGAAGTCCCAATAGCTCATTTTTGCCTTTGTTTCCCTTGCCTTTGGAGATGTATCTAGCAAGAAGTTGCTGCAGCTGAGGTTATAGAGGTTGCTGCCTATGTTCCTCTCTAGGATTTTGATGGATTCTTATCTCACATTTAGGTCTTTCATCCATTTTTAGTTTATCTTTATGTATGGTGGAAGGAAATGGTCCAGTTTCACTTTTCTACATGTGGCTGGCCAATTTTCCCAGACCACTTGTTGAAGGGACTGTCCTTTTTCCATTGGTTATTCTTTCCTGCTTTGTTTAAGATTAGTTGACCATAGAGTTGAGGGTCCATTTCTGAATTCTCTATTCTGTTCCATTTATCTATGTGTCTGTTTTTGTGCCAGTACCATACTGTCTTGATGATTATAGCTTTGTAATAGAGCTTGAAGTCCAGAATTGTGATGTGACCAGCTTTGGTTTACTTTTCTAAAATCCTGTGGCTATTCAGGGTCATTGTTATCTCCTTTAGTCAGAAACTTGATGTCTTTGTTATTTTTTTCATGAACTTTGATTACTCTGTGAACTATTGGAATGTCTCATCCTTCAACTTTAAAAATGACTATTTCACCAGCTCTACTAGGGTTGTCCTGAAATTTGTCAGGAACAGAAGGTCTCTTCTGTGAAAGGCTAGCTCCATACTGGTATTGGTCAGTACTTGTCCACTGTTGTTTTCATGAGACTTTAATACAAATAGATTTGCCAGAGGAATACTATACCTTTTATAGTACTACTCACCTCACAAGTAACTTAAAAATTTAGTGACACATAATATTACATTTTTTAAGAATCAAGTAATGAGAGACAGCAAAGTGATTTATCTTGCTTATCATGATTTATATCATGTTATAAAATGGGTACATTAATTAAACTATATCAATTTAATCTTTTTAAGTAACTATAATAGTACTTTCCTGAAGACATTTCTCAGTGGTTTTTACAATTTTTTTGAGATATGAATCAACATTTTAATTTGGATTAAAACATGAAGGCAGGATTTTTCCGAAAGTAAAAAAGGCTGATTGGTTTGACAAAGAGGAATAGCTCTTTAGGTTATTTGGGTAGATATTTTCCATAACTCGAATGTGATATACCTGTAGTTTCAAGTTTTGACAAAAACATATTTAAGAACACTTTACCGAAAAAAAAAATGAATTGCCTAAAGTGCAATGAAATTAAGATCGACAGGAGTTTCCTAACTGCAATTCTAAAAGATTAAACGTGATGCCTTTAAGTAAAAGAGTAGCAAGTATAATGAATGGTTCTTTAGTGAACCTTGGTAAAGTCTTTTTGGTAGATTTTCCAGAAATAGAGAAAGCAAGTAATTCTAGTGACTGAGTGACAGATTCCTTTGTAAATTAGGAGATTTCCAATTCAACGCTTTCACCAGTCTGAAGGAGAATCTAGTCCAGTTGATAGGTCATTAAACATCAGTTTTGATGATGTATCATTTTATGATTTTTGAAATATAATTTACAAGGTATTCAAAACTTGATCAACATTGCAATAGCAAAATTCCTTGTTATCATCTACTTTTAACATAATTTGAATTCTCATCATTTACATGTATTTAAAAAAAAAAACAAGGGATAAAAAAACCCTATTTTGTTCTAGCAATGAGTCATATTAATCAATGGATCAAGAACTAATTGGAAAAAGAAAGCCCCATTAATCTCGTTAAGAGAGACACATATCTATTAAAAATTACTTTTTGTTTAGTGATTTTTAATCAAATATTGCATTACATTATTGTATATTAATAGGAACTATAATGATTAATCAAATCAGAAGAACAATTTTAACACCTAAAGAATTGTCACAGAAAACAAAATAAATAAATATTTACAAATCCAATTTGTACTAATACTTTTGTTACAAAGAAATATGATATGGCAATTAATAAAATATTTTAAACAGGAAACAAAAGGTTACAGTGGAAATTCTGTGTAGGAATTAGAAGGAAAGGAAAGATGTAGAATTTTCAAATGCTAAAGAAGGGATTGTTCAGGCTTTGTTTTTGTTTTGTTTTTAATGTATGATGTGTGATGGCAACTAACCGTTTATATTATTTTAGATACATTTAAAATTTGATGTGACCATTTTATTTTAGAATGTTTATATTTAAAATATGTCAAATTATATCTGTTTCAACTACATAAACTTATGATAAAAAATTCTTTTAGGGTATCATGAGCAGTAGATGGTGTCAGTGTGGCCGTTGTTTTAAATTCCAGACCCACAGCTGATGGAATTATAATTGCACTATAAGTGCTGACCTAATACTGCTTTGCCTTTTTCTATTTAACTATGGGCAGCACGGTCATTACATAGCCTATATAAACTTTAAAGAAACTATTTATTTTGAACCTCTGGTTATAATGTATGGTAACCTATGTTGTTTCAAAAACATTTTGGAATAAATGTCATAAACCTAAATCCCATTTGTCTCTCTAATCAGAGTCATCTTAGCTAAGAAAGTTTATGAAATGTGTAACAAATTCTTAGATAACGCTACAAGGCTATGTTAGAGTTTTAACGGAATAGCCAGGATCTTTTTGTTCTGGGCCGAATAAAAGTTTCTTTGTCTGTTCTGCAAAGAGTTAGCAGTTTACTCAAGGGCATTTCTAACTTTTCAAAATGCAAATTTTCAAGCATGTTGCCTACATTTGGAAGTACGCGTATTTTTCTCTTGATCTGCACAACAGTTTTTGGCAACAGGCAGAGGTGCTAATGTTAGTCACATTTTACAGAAGAAGCTGAAACAGATAGATTGAGGCTTTCTCTCATTCACACAGCTTCTTGGATACCATCTAGGGGCGCGTGGGTGGCTCAGTCGGTTAAGCGCCCGCCTTCGGCTCAGGTCATGATCTCAGGGCCCTGGGATTGAGCCTCATATCAGGCTCCCTGCTCGGTGGGGAGTCTGTTTCTCCCTCTCCCTTTGCCCCTCCCCCCTGCCTGTTTTCTTTCTCCTTCTCTCTTTCTCTTGCTCACTCTATCTCAAATAAATAAATAAAATCTAAAAAAAAAAAAAAAAAGACATTTACAATGAACTTGACTGAGCCCTACTGGGAACAAGTCATTGTCCCAGGCCTGGAAGCTACATTTCCTGGCCCAAGAGACTTTCCCCTAACCCAGGAGACCAAAAGTTTGAGAAGTGCAGTGTGTGAGAGTATTCCCATAATTCTTCCCAATAAAAATGTCTTCTTGTCTCTCTTGCCTATGCCTTTGGTCTATTGTTGACATTCTTGGGTGCTACTTTGCTAATGGCAGCCCAGAGATCAGTGATTTCTGATTCTTGCACAGACTACAAAGTCTGCATTTTAGGAGCATTTCTCCTTAATATGATAATGTGGTAGCTTGATCCACTGAGATTAGTTTACATTTTCTGCGGTAAGGAAAAAGGCACAAATTTTTTTTCCTGGTCCCTGATCTGATCCTCTAAGCAGCCTGGGTGGTGGTGGTACTTATTAAACGCCTTTTCCTCACCCACCCCCTAGACCCCCCCCCCCAACACCTTCCTAGTGGTGTTGGAGTTGAGTTGTTCAGGAGATAGAGGAACTCCAAGGACTGAATGGGGCCAAGTGGACCATCTACTCCTACGTGCCCCACAAGCAACTGAACTTCTAATGTGGGCAGGGAGTGGTATAGTAGTGCTGAGACCAGAGTGAACATTAAGAGCTATTGACTTTGGTGCACAGTGGAATTTTCCTATGGCTCTGCTTGGCACTGAGGCTAATTGACGGAATGGGGCCACTTGCCTTTGAACAGGGCCTGTAGGCTTGGTCAATGAGTAGTATTGAAGCTCTTCCATCATTTTCTGGACATCACTTTTCCTGCTGCATCCCTACTCTTTGGACTATCCAAAGGAGGAGAAGAAAATTCATACCCAATCATATCAAAGATGACAGCTACTATTCACGGAGCATTTACCATGTGCCTTGGCACAATGCTAATGTAGCTGGGCAATTTATGAAAAAATCTCATGTGGCAGAATAACTTGATTACAAAATTAACTATATTTTGTGTTCAAGGTTGTAGGCTTATCAGCAAAGAATGAGAGGAATTTTTCCATATCTCTTCCAACAAAGGAGCCCAGACATTGCGTTCTAAAGCTGATATTTCTTTTACCCTCTGGGAAGAATTAAATGATTTTAAAAGGTCTAAATAGCAAATGGAAACCTAAAGATCTGAGCTTCTGTGTGGCCTGAAGAATGTTTTATGAGAATTTGAATTAGACACCCACATTTCAAAAACAGGGGGGTTCATACAAAAAAATTTGAATCCAGTATCTCTTGAAAAATAAGATTTGGTAACAGTAAGCCTGTCCCCTCCATGACAACAATCAGTGAGCTGAGTTGGAGTTCCAAAATGGGAGAAGTATGTTCTTCCGAGTGCCCCACCATCCCCAATATGCTTGAATATTTTCTATGAGGCCCGAATCACTGAAAAATATACCCACTTGGCTCCTATGGACATTTGAATTTTTGATCTCCGGTCTGGATCTATTGAAGGGAAAGAACTGGATATTTCCAGATCCTTGAGGGGGACAGGCCCAGTCCTGGAAGTGATTTCCTCAAATCTGTACTAGAGGACAGGATCTGGAGCCTGTCCATAGGTGCATGTATGTGTGTAAAGACTTCTAAATCTTTATTTTGAAAAATACATAGTGCACTCATTGGCCAATGAATAGTTGTCACGTATGGTTTTATAATAAAAATTAGATTATATTGTTTAAACCGAGGTATTTCCTATTTACTGAATGTATAAAAAATCATAAACATCTTTTTTAAGAAAGATTTTATTAATTTATTTGACAGACAGGGAGAGCACAAGCAGGGCGAGTGGCAGGCACAGGGTGGCGGGGGGGGGGGAGAGAATCAGGCTCCCTGCTGAGCAGGGGAGGACCCTGGGGTCATGACCTGAGCTGAACGTAGCTGCTTAACTGACTGAGCCACCTCATTGCCCCCAAAATCATAAATATCTTGATGGGTAGTACAGATATAGGTTATATAGGAAACAATTGGTATATTAGCTTCTGTGGCTGCTGTGACAAATTGCCACCAACCTGGTGGCTTGAAACAATAAAAGTTTATTCTTTTATGGTTCTGGAGGCTGGAAGTCCAAAATCAAAGTATTGGCAAGGTTGCACTCACTCTGAAGTCTCCAAGGGCAAATTTTCCTTTGCCCCTTCCAGCTTCTGGTGGCTGCACGGTTCCTTAGCTCTGGCTTCCATCACTCCAACCTCTCCCTCGGCCTTCCCTGGCCTTCTCTGTGCCTCAGATCTCCCTCTGCCATTCTTTATAAGGACACCTGCCTTTATAAGGACCACCCAGATAATTTGCGATGATCTCCTCAACTTAATGACAGCTGCAAAAACCCCTTTTCCACAGCAAGTGCCATATACAGGTTCCAGGTGAACTAGCATTTTGAGGGCCCCATTTAGCCCGTTACTCTTGGATGAATGATTTTCTCCTTAAAAATTATTTTTAGAAAGGGGTAGTGGACTTAACTTTCTGGGTCCCTTTTTATCCGGCTACCGGGTGGGCAGACGGAGAGGAAGGCAGAACTGACTTTGAGTCACCGAGTGGCCGCAGGGGGGGTGTGCGGTCATGAATTACTGGCCACACACCTAGGAAACACGCACTGAGGGCTTAGCTCTGTGCTGTCCAGAGAAAGCAGTGGCGAAATCACAGCAGCAAGGTTAACGACCTCTCTCCCCAGGCTGCAGGATTTCGGTTACAAAACTCAGCGGCGGCTTCTTTGAGAGGGGAATACCCTCCACTCATGCGCTGTCCAAGGTTTCCAAAAAGCTGACTTCAAGAGAAGGTATTTTGTTTGGCAGACACAAAGGAGCTATTTTCACAGTTCTCCTTTATTTATTCTGCCTCCACAATTATGCATTTAAGGGGTAGGTGTGGTTGGCATTTGGCTCCTTTTCAGATTTCTGGAGTTACCCTGACCATCTAAAAACTGGATTTTTAAAATATTCAGGACCTAGCAATCTACAGCCTTCACTGGTGAAGAGAGTATGTATATAGTATGCTGGGAGAGGCAGAATCCTAAAGAGAGCATTTCCCGCACTGTCAAAAGTTACCATAAATAGGAGAGGTATAAGAGTAGGTTATGTTTACAGGTGCTTACTAGAGGCCTAGCACAGTGCTAGGCCCTTGGCATGGACTGCATTTATTATTTTATTTAAATTTTATAGAAACCCTCAAGGCATATACTAATATTATCTCTGTTTTACAAAGGAGGAAACTGAGGCACAGAGAAGTTAAATGGTAAGCAGCGTGGCTGGTATTCCAAGCCAGCTGGGATAGTTCTAAAGATGGTGTTCTTTTTTTTTTTTTGGAAGATTTTATTTATCCATTTGAGAAAGAGAGCCTTGGTGATGGGCCGAGGGGGAAGGAGAAGCAGACTCCCTGCTGAGCAGGCCCCTGGGATCATGACCTGAGCCGAAGGCAGACGTTTAACCGACTGAGTCACCCAGGTGCCCTAAAGACTGCTTTTTCTCAATCACTGTATCTGCATCTCCTAGTCCATTTCTCACAACACTATGAAGTGGGGCGGGGGGCGGGGGGAACCTCTCCAGGCTTCCTCCATCCTCTCTCTGCTTTTCCTTTTGCTTCTTTTCTGAGGTGGAATAGTGTGATAGAAAATGTACAGATTTCTTTTTCTCTCCAAATTTTTATTTAAATTCTAGTTAGTTAACATGTAGTGTAATATTGGTTTCAGGAGTAGAACTCAGTGATTCATCACTTACATAGAACACCCCGTGCTCATCCCAACAAGTGCCCTCCTTCATCCCCATCCCCCACCTAGCCCATCCCCCACTCTCCTCCCCTCCAGCAGCCCCTAGTTTGTTCTCTATCATTAAGAGTCTCTTATGGTTTGGCCTCTTTCTCTCTTTTTTCCCTTTCCATATGTTTCTCTGGCTTTTTTTCCTAAATAAAAGTGTATGTATTTTTTATGCAGTCTGATCTGTTCAAATCCCAGGTATGTGAACCTAGACAGGCTAACTTCTCTGAGGCTCAGTTTCTTCATTTTAAAATGATAATTATAAGAACTACTTCCCAGGACCGTCGTATAGATTAAACAAGAGAGTGTACTGGCAGCTGTGTTCTTCTGCCCAGACCACCCTTTCAGGACCCTCCCTCCCTTGCTGTTTTTTTTTTTTAACGAAGTCTTTTTCTTTTTTTTTTTTTTTAAAGATTTTTATTTATTTATTTGACAGAGAAAGAGAGATCACAAGTAGGCAGAGAGGCAGGCAGAGAGAGAGGAGGAAGCAGACTCCCTGCTGAGCAGAGAGCCCGATGCGGGGCTCGATCCCAGGATCCTGAGATCATGACCTGAGCTGAAGGCAGAGGCTTTAACCCTCTGAGCCACCCAGGCACCCCCCTCCCTTGCTGTTGACAGTGGAGCCTCTTCCAGAGTCTGCCTTTCCCCAATTATGCTGCCTCCTCAGAGTCAGCCAAGGCATCCCATGACTTATCTGTTGTGTGGGAGCCAGGGCACAAAGGCCCTCTGTCCCTTTGTCTCAGTTTAGGACAACTCTGAGGGACCATCCCAGCTCCAGAGGCTCCTGGTTGGGGGCCCGCTGGCTGAGGCCTCTGCTACCACGGCATCACCCCCCCCCACTTCCTCCTCTGCCCAATCCCACATCCTCATTCCTCTCAGATGCTGCTGCTGAGATCCTTCCCAGTGAACCTTTACCCCAGAGTCTGTTTCCTGAGGAACCTGACCTACAACAGCTAATGTTTACGCAACCTCGGACATGTAGCACACATTCAGTAAATTCTTTCCAGGGTTCCTCCTCACCTCCTGTGTACCCCACAGCAGTGCCTCACCACTCGAGAGCTTGTTGTGCCTCTGACTACCTCTGTCTCATCAAAATTTAGCAATCCTGTGTCTCAGTGCCACAGAGGAACACCTTGTTAAAGGCTGGTTAGTCATGGGTCAGTGTCTCTCTTTACCTGGATGGGGGGGGGGGGTGTAAGCCCACAGATTGGTCGGAGGGAGAGCCTGACTCCAGAGGAGACCCCGTTACACCACGGAGGTAGTTGCCTCCAGCATGGGACATAAAAGGCTTTCAGTGAATGTTTGTTGTTGATGATGTAAGGCCTCTACTGACCCTCAGTCTTCAGAATTCCAAATAGATGGAATTCACAAACCAGACACAGACACTCTCTCAACAGTATGTGCTTTGAGAACTTCACAACATTTGGAATTTCTGTACCATGGGCAACATGCCTGAGAAATCGAAGCACCACGGGCTGACAGCTGCAGGGCACAGAGCAGGGAACAGCAGCGACACACAGCTGGCAGCACACGGTCCTTCACTCTGGGAACATTGCTCGCAGGGCCTTTGGCCGCCCCAGGCTGGCAACTGTGTGGCCAGGAGGGAGAAGCAGTTTGAGGCAGTCCTGTGCCTTATCCTGGGGGCAGGCTCTGGGCTTGGCACAAAAGCCAGTGGGCTACAACAGGCTTTGTATTCTCCACTGTATTGTGAATTAATATAAAGATGGTCTCTAATTTCTAGAAAGATGCTCTAAAGCCAATGGCACTAGCCTGCTATTTTAAAGGCATTGTGGTATCCTTTTGTTAGGCAGTACCCCAGAGCAATGGCCTATGCTCCTGCCTTCAATATAACTAATAAAAATAACTTAAAAAAAAAAAAAACTAATGTGGGGTCCCTAGGTCGCTCAGTTGGTTAAGCGTCTGACTCTTGGTTTCAGCTTAGGTCATGATGTCAGGGTCATGAGGTCAAGCCCCGCATTGGGCTCTGTGCTCGGCGTAGAGTCAGCTTGAGATCCTCTCTCTCCCTCTGCCCCTCCTCCTGCTCTCTCTTTCTCTAAATAAATAAATAAATACAAATCTTAAAAAAAAAAAAACCCAAAAACTAATGCGGTATAGAAAATCCATTTAGGATTGCGTACGTTGGCAGGCTGAGAAGTATGGGAGAAAAATACAAGCTCTGGCGCAAGATGGACCTGCTTTCAAGCTGGTGTCCACTTACCAGCTGTCTAAGCTTATCAGTTATTTACCTCATGGGCTTGTTCCTTCATCTGTGAAATGAGAACACGCTTCTTTTCTTTTCTTTTCTTTTTTATCATATGATCACACTTGTATGTGGATTTTTTTAAATTATTTTTTATTATGTTAGTCACCGTACAGTACGTCATTAGTTTTTGATGTGGTGTTCCAGGATTCATTGTTTGTGTATAACACCCAGTGCTCCATCATGCCCTCCTTAATACCCACCACCGGGCCAACCCATCCCCCCATCTCCCTCCCCTCTAAAACCCTCAGTTTGTTTCTCAGAGTCCACAGTCTCTCATGGTTAATCTCCCCCCTCTGATTTCCTCCCTTCATTTTTCCTTTCCTTCTCCTAATGTCCTCCATGTTATTCCTTATGTTCCACAAGTTAGTGAAACCATATGATAATTGACTTTCTCTGCTTGACTTATTTCACTCAGCATAATCTCCTCCAGTCCCGTCCATCTTGATGCAAAAGTTGGTATTCATCCTTTCTGATGGCTGAGTAATATTCCATTGTATAGATGGACCACATCTCCTTTATGCATTCGTCTGTTGAGGGGCATCTGGGCTCTTTCACTGTTTGGCTATTGTGGACATTGCTGCTATGAACATTGGGGAGTACATGGCCCTTCTTTTCACTACATCTGTCTCTTTGGGGTAAATTTTCCTTCCCAGTATTTATTATAATGCTTAAATGAGAACATTCATTTTACAGCTCTTCAATGTGAAACACTACCCAGATACAAGGTGCTCATATATTGCATGGAAATGGTGATGTTTAAACAGTCACTAATCAACAAGTTTTGGATGCCCAGGAAGTCTTCCTTAGGCATTGTAGTGGAAGGCTGTTGTTTTTGCCCATTCTTTGGGAACAGAACCCATTTTCCCTGTGGGAAATTCATTTCATGTGATTTGCATGGCAATGCCCTTATTTCCTCTAGCCACATAATTGTCCTTCTCCCCGGCCACATCAGTTGGTCCAGGGAAGAACACATGACCTTACGTGGGTCAATCGGAGCCTTCTCCAGATTGTTGCTTTTTGCTAGATTGCTGGATTTGTAGGATATAAAGCTGGGGATGTTGGAAAACATCTTGCCACGTGAAGTAGGCCTATCAGAGAGGTGGTAAGACCAAAACTTAAAAGAACCTAAGACCCTGGATCCAGTCATGCTGGAAATTAGTTATATCCCTGTGCTTCCCAGGCATGGCGACAAAAACCTTCCCCCTTTTTCTTAAGTTAGTTTGCATTGGGTTATTGTCACTTGCAATAACAGAGTCCTGAATAATACAGGACTTGAAAATAAGTTAGGGGACTGGCATTCATAATACCCATCATTTCTCAAAGACTGGCATTAATGATACCCATATGTGTTGGAGTCTCATTTCCTTACGTCTAGAGTGAAGGGAATAATATCTACTTCTCAAAACTTTTGTGAAGAATCAATGAGATAACATACATAAAATTCCTTCTTCAGAGTTCACAAAGTGCTTGCTAGGCTACCTGGGGTGCAATGACTCTCTACTGGATTTATATGGCTTCCTGACTTCATAGGGATGTTTCTCACTTTGGGGAAAATATCACTTTCATCTTGAATTCCTGGTTACCTTCTGAAGCAGATTTGCTTAGCAGAGCTTTTCCTCGGGACTGCTGAATAAGCAAGCTTCCGCTGTGCTATGTACATGACCAACCTCCTCCTTACATGAGGCAGCAACCTCCAAACACTTACTTGATGGGTACTTTGCCAGTCCTTCTTCAACTAGTGGCTGATACTTGGAAATTTATCATCAGAGCTTTGCATAGTTTTTAGATTCATTGAAATATAATCCATTTGCAGATATGAATATATAAGTATACAGTTCGGTGAATTTCCACAAACTGAACATGCTCATGTCATCGTCACTGAAATTAAGAAATAGAAAATTACCAGCAATACAGAAGTCTCCCCCATGTCTCTCACCCCACATCACAACCCCTCTGAAAGTAACCATGATCCTGATTTCTAAAAGCAGGGATTATACTGCCTGGTTCTTTCTATAAATGGAATTATACAGGATATATTTCGTAGTGTCTATCTTCTTTTGTTAACATCATGTTTGTGAGACTCATTCATGTTTCTGCGTTAGTTATAGTTAGTCTATTCTCATCACTGTATAGTATTCCGTTCCATGACTTATTTATCCATTCTACTCTTAAGGAGTATTTTCATCTCCTTGGCTATGAATTAGTCACATGCTGATTCTTATTTGCAAAGAAGGCTAGGATATATAGTTTGCTTTCTACAACAAAATCAGGGTGTAGTTACTAAGGAGGAAGGGAAGAATAAATATAGAAAAGGCAAATAATTATCTCAATTACCTTGTAATTTCCTCCCTAAAATGTTTAGATTGCCTGTGGATAGTGGGAATGTGGAAGGTAATGGGTGTTTTCCATTAAAAAAAAATTTGAGGGGGCGCCTGGGTGGCCTAGTCAGCTAAGCTACCGCCTCTTGGTTTTGTCTCAGATCGTGATCTCAGGGTTGTGAGTTCAAGCCCCACGTTGGGCTCTGTGCTCAGCATGGGGTCTGCTTCAGACTCTCTCTCCTTCTCCCTCTTGCCATCCCGCCCCACTCACTCTCTCTCTAAAAACAAATAAATAAGTCTTTAAAAATTTTT
This sequence comes from Potos flavus, assembly GCA_028534135.1. Lineage (NCBI taxonomy): Eukaryota > Metazoa > Chordata > Mammalia > Carnivora > Procyonidae > Potos > Potos flavus. Next base: position 12,032 of record JAPYYM010000522.1, read on the forward strand.
TCTGTCTACTCTTTTATATTAAATATGTGTTATTATTCTAATTACCCACACAGAAATATAACTAACTTTATTGATTATCTACCGCACGCTAGGCTCTAAACAGTCTATATTTTATGAATTCCTCAAAGCAAATCTTTGAGCTAGGTGCTACTGTTCTCGTCATTATATCTATGTGGGGAAACTGAGGCACAGGGCGGTTAAGTGACTTGCCCAGTGTCATCCATTTAACGAGTGGTAGAGCCAGTGTTCAAACCCAGGGAATCTCCCTGACAGTCGGTCCTTCACCTCAATGTTGTATGGCCTCTCCTGAAAGAAAATTAAACAAGGAGAATAAAAAAAGAAGCCAAGTGCTGCTAAAGACAATACCATTCTCACTATTTTCACAAATACAAGGGCTACAGCTCTCGCATCGTTCATATTATTTTGATGTGCTCTGTGTCAGGTGAGATCGCGGACTGGGGGCCACCTGCACACACCACTGGAAAGGAACCATGCCCTCCTGAAATCAACTGCTGTCCCCACCCACGGGGGCAGCAGGCCTGGACTCTGCTTATTTTTAAATGATTTTGACACCCCTAGCAGCTCTGGCCATCATCAGTACCACTTAACATATTTCCAAGGAGTCTGGTATGTTTGGGAGTGCCTCCTTGCCTCAAACTAAATTGGCCAATCCACGGGGTGAGTGCCTAAACCCATACTAGGCCGGTTTGAACCTGTCCCGTGTACATAAGAATGAAAAATATTAGACATCTGTCACTTTATCCAATTAAGTCCTACATTTAGCTTATTAATAGAACTAAGAGCCTAACCTAGGTCACCTGACTCCTTCAGTAGATTTCAGTGGATTTTGCAGTCCCTCTGACACCAGTATCCTTATGTCTGCCTGCTTGTTTCTTTAAGTAATTGCATTAAATAAAATCTCATGAGCAGAAATTGCACTGACTGTAACTCGTGACATTTGAGTGTTCCCGTGCCTCTCAAAAGCCATGCTCAGTCTGGCATGGAGCCATCTCCAAATGGAAACCCATTTAAAAACCCATTTTCCTGGCAAGAAACAATTGACGTGAAACTAGACTAATGTGATATTAAAGAGGCCTAGGAATTGACATAGCTAGAGTTTGTTTGCTAGAATCCCAGGTCAGGCAGTGTAAATGTTTTCCCTCTTTGGATGTACTGTGGATTGATTTGAGGTTAACTTGGTTTAAATTCTGGCAAGTGGAGTTGGTGCTTCTTATGTTTGGATTTCGTTATCGAGATCCTGGCAATAAATTATTTTAGTCCTATTATATTTTAACACCCTTGAAACCAACATCCGTGTTAGCTTCCTGCATTAGGAAGGAAGAAAATTCATTACTCTGGGTGTTCTGTAGTTTTTTCCACTCGGGATTCTTTTTGGCATTCAGCTCAATTTCGTTTTTTACATATCTTCTCTCTGTTGCCTAGAAAGAAGTAGCAGATTCTCCTCAGGACCCTGACTTGTACTCCCTTGTTCCTGAGGGTCTCCAACTCCCTTTGCCCGACTCGGACTGGCTTTTCTGAATACCCAGCCATGCCCCTGAATTTGGGCCACAGGCTTGAGTGGGAAAGAAAGACCATTAAACATTTACGAGTCTGGCAGGCACTTTCACTTAAATTATCCAATTAAATCTCGACAACAAATCTCTAGGTCTGGCATTCTTTCAGATAAGGCAACTGGGACTCCAAATAATTAATTTTCCCCAGGTCCCACAGTGAAGCCAGACCCTGGACTTTGAACCCAGTTTCATAAGGCCTTCTCCCCTGTCTCCCTAAAACTACCAATTCTTTCTGATCCAAGAGATACAACTGCCTCATTACTATCTCCTGCCTCATTATAAAGATGGAAGAGCTATAATCATCCACACAAATTTATACCAAGGTGCTGCCATCCTTTCTGAACAGAGACCTCTTGAAGATGAAATGAAGCACTAATAATACACTGCGAGGTAATTAAGTATGATGCTTTTCTCCTCCTGGGGATCTTTGCATTTTAATTGGACAAAAGTTTAAGTCAGGTGAATGAAACTCTGAGACCTCAGTGAATCCTGAGAGGCTTTCAGTGGAAAATGGGGTGGGTGGGCTTGATTAACCTTTCAAGGGTCCTTCGAATCCTACGATGTAAGAAGTTTAGCCTCCCACCCCTGGACAGTAACTCCGTTGCCAACCCTTGCTGCTGCTTCTACCCCTACAGGGTAGCTCATCTTAGATCAATGTCTGGACTTTGGAGTGTTTGTAGCATGCTTGTCCACAGTCCCTCTTCCTCAGCTTTATGTTCCTAGCTCTTTCTGAAAATATAATTCATAACCAATCATCTTTAACTCCTGTTTCACATTTAAAATAAAACTTTCTCGGGGCGCCTGGGTGGCTCAGTGGGTTAAAGCCTCTGCCTTCGGCTCAGGTCATGATCTCAGGGTCCTGGGATCGAGCCCCACATCGGGCTCTCTGCTCAGCAGGGAGCCTGCTTCCCGCTCTCTCTCTGCCTGCCTCTCTGCCTACTTGTGATCTCTCTCTCTGTCAAATAAATAAATAAAA
>JAPYYM010000523.1:0-14580 GCA_028534135.1 Potos flavus
AAAAATATTAAAATTTAGACAATGCTAGAAGAAATCTAGTAATTGATTAATTTTAAATCCCTACCTATGTGGTTTACTCATTTACCCAATGTAGCCCATTATAGTACCAGAGAGCATTGTTTACCAAGAGTTCTCAACATCTAGACTCAGGATACCATCTGCCTTTTTCTATATTTGTTATTTTACAATAAAAGATTAACGTGTTAATGCTTGATTGATCAATTCACTTATTGGTTTTATTTGTGATCCTATTATTCTTTCCTATTTGGATAGAATCTCCCATTGTGTATATTATCTCTCCTACTATGGGAAGGGAAAATCCCTCTTCATTCAAACCCTGGCAGCCAGAGTGCAGGCATATGGCCTACAATTGTTCAGTCTGATGCTCTAGCTGGGACATTTTTACTTGAGCATGTGATACAAGAAGCAGGGGTATTTAGAGAACTTGACATCATAGCAGTAGGATGAGAGTGGCATCCAGTTGAGAAATGGAAGAGTCCTAACTAGACCATTTCTGCTGAAGTAGATTCTTGACTTCAGTTTCTACTAATGAAAGTTCTGGAGCTCTACACAGGTCATTCCTTTCCAAGCTTGATATCTAGCCCTCCAGGTAAGTATATGTGCTGCCAGTTACCTAAGCTGATTAAAATAAAACAGCATAAGCACTTCAAAGCTAAATATAGTTTTCATAAGACATAAGCATATTCTTCTCCACAGCCTGGCCAATGATTTATTAATGATTATAAAGAGTATCTGCTAATGCAAAATTGAAATCACAACCACCCTTACATTAATTACTATTAATTATAAATATTAACTATTGGAAATTAATATAACTCAATAATCCTGACCTCCCTGTTGTTTTGATTAAGCTTCAGATGAAATTTATGTTTAGAGCACATATAATAAGAAATCCTTGTGCTGAATTATGATAGCCATGATTAGTAAAACAGATGTTCATACTAGGAGGGTCACATAAAACTGAATTCTTTATGAAGCAACAGAAACTTAACCTCCATCTCATTTTCACCTTCAATGGTGAGCAAACTTACAAACTTACCCTATTTAATTGTTTTGCTTCCTCACTCTCTGCCAAGAGGGTAGAATTACATTCTTGTCAGCAAATGTGCCCATGATGTGTTTCTCTAGTGCAAATGGTCTTATGCTTATGAAATAAAGTTTGTATGAACTGTAATAAACAGGAAAAAAAAATGAAGCTCTATCCAAATGTATTGTAGAGCTTTAAAAGTCATGAAAGATTTCCTAAAATATGCTATTTTATGTATTTTTGATTATTCACATCTGGAATTTATATTTGATTAGTCATACGGAATTTCCTCTTCTTACCAATCATTGTTCTCTTCATTCAATATTATCTGTCCAAGTTCATCAATATATAGTTTCATTTTGCCCTCAGTTGATTTGATCTCTTTCCTAATATATTATTCTGTCTTATACAGTTTCTCAGAGTTTTTCGTGCATGGCTTAGCAATTTCCTAATGATTACGATCCATCTTCTTACAATTTCTACCCTTAGTCCAGATTCTGTGCTGTTGACAACCTAAGTTTATTTCCTCTTTCATTTGAGGTACTACAACATATCTGAACATAAACTTAAGGATACAGCTTTTCTCATTTCAGTTAAATCCCCTTTCTTCAGAGAATATTTTTGTATATTGTTCATTACTTTGCATATTATTAACTTTGTGAAAATTCTCATTATAGTTTTTCCATTCCCAGAAACGGAAATTATGCCTAATTATATATGAAAAAACTTACCATTGATCATGTTCTAAGCATCATGATTGCACTGGTACACTTCTTAGTATAGCAACTTTAATGTGTGTGTGTTTTTTTTTTAACTTCCCTCCTCCTAAATAAGCAAGTCCGCAAGGAATAATTAAGAATTGCTGATTCTGTGTCTTAATTTCACCCTCCTTCCAAATACAAATACAAATTATGGCTTCACACTTATTTCTGTCAAGGTTAATTTTAATAGGTTCAGTTTTAGTCTTTAATTGTTGACTGACCTTGGACAAATTTATTAATCAGTGAGGGTCTTCATTCTTTTACTAGTTACATGATGCTGGGGAACTGCTCTGTCTTGATACATTCCTTTGCATTCAGGGTTATATACTTCAAAATCTTTTGCCATAAATGAATGAAATACCATATTGCAGTGCTGGCAATATTACCTGACACATGTTAATCTATCCAACATACATTTCCTGTTGTGTAACAACATGTTTTTTTTAAAAAAAAATCTATTTAATTTTTCTATTGGGTAAACTTTCACCATGAAATGCTCTATTTATCCACGTCAGCATTGAGACATGTAGAATCTGGGATTCCACACCTTGTTAGTTTCCTATAGCTGCTGTAACAAATTACAACAAACAAGGTAGCTTAAGAGAGTACAAATTTATTCTCTCACAGTTTTAGAAGAGAAAATTTTCCAATCAAAATGTTGTCAGGGCTGCACTCCCTCTGGAGGCACTAGGAGAGAATCTGTTTTTGCTTTTTCCAACTGTGCATGGCTGTAGGCATTGTTTGACTTGTGACCTCATCACTCCTCTTTCCACCTCTATAACCACATGGCTTTCTCCTATTTTTTTAAAATCTTCCTCTGCCTCACTCTTATAAGGACACTTCCTATTGGATTCACGGCCCACATGGATAATGCAGAAATAGTGCTTTCTCTCAAAATCTTTAACTTAATCACATATTTTGCTATGTAAGATAATATTCATTCTTTAACTATATAGGGTGATATTCACAGGTTCTAGGATTAACGGATAGACATATGAGGGTGGCTATTATTCAACCTATTACGTACAGCAATGACATTACTACTCAAATCATAGACACAAAAATATATGTATAAGAAGAGAGCCAAGACTACTGCAATTTACAATTTGGAAAATTTTGTCAATATTCACATGATCAGGAGTATAATGAGAATATCACTACTTGGTATCTGGGACATCGAGGAATTTACTCAAGATTAATTAGCTATGTGAAGTTGGATGAGTTACCTCCTGAGTCTTCAATTTCACCTATAAAATTAGAGATTTTTTCTTGATTATTCTCAAATTATTTTTGGGAATAATTTCACATTCATTATTTACTCAGAGAGATGTACAAAAATGACCTGGTCTTTCCTTCTTATGATATAAATTCAACTTTAAAATCTATAGATATTTTTATCTTTGCATAAAATTATGAGTAAAATAAGGACTCTATGGCATCTGTGAAATGAGTAGAATAATCAGTAATTGCTATATGATTACCAGAGGGTAATTATTTCTAATTCCGATGATCAGAGGTTTCACAGAGGATTTCTGGAAGGAGTCCGTTAGAAACAAAACAAGGAAGAACGGGAAAAGAAGTAGCATTGCCAAAATCCTATACTACAAGAAGCCATTCATAGTCCTGATGCATTAAATGGACATTTATTAAGCATCTTTAGGAACTGATTCCTCTGCTATTAAAATGCTTAATTGGGATAGACAAAATTTGAAGGAAAAAGCTAATGTGAATTGTGAGTGAAAATTGATATACTGTAAGGCAAACTGGGGTAAATTTAAAAATTTAATGCAACTGAAAGAGCTACTTTATCTATCTATATAGCAACACTGCATAGTCATGGGAATGAAGACATAAGTCCTGTACATGAATTTATTAAAAGATAAAATACAGGCGCATTTATTCCCATTCGTTATCTTCTATATATATATGTTATGCAATCCAATCCAAATGTATATTAATTGCCTGTTAATGACCCCATCACTAAGGTAGGTTCTAGGAAACATTTTATGTGTCTCAAGGAGCTGACAGTAAGGTAAACATAATATGTCTCATGTCACGAAAGGTAAATAGGGGATTGATATGTAAATATCTTTTAATGCATACACAGATCAAATAATGGGACAGATTTTAGGACTTTTGAAAGTAACATTTCTATATAGACTATTTTGATTCCCATGCAATTCTTTATCTAGGTGATTTTATGTAAATACATATGTAACTAAATCATTTGTTTTTCCTTTATTTGAGATATCTAATCCAAGCCAATCAGAGAATTAGAATAATGCTTACCAAGTTAGAAATGCTTAGAAATAAGACTACTTCTGAATAATTTTGTCTCCTCATTTATAGGATTATTTTACTTTTCGCTCTACATTAAGTTTTACACATTTACTGGAAGTGAATCCTCTATTAAAATGCTTGTTTCCTATTAACAGTTATGATAGGAATTCCTTTCCTACGTAAAAGATTTTTTCCCTATCACAAATAACCCTAAAATAGAATGTATAAATTAACATTCCTATTGTGCATCTAAAGTTTAGGAAAAGTATGCAAGAGCTTCTTGATAGAAGAATGAAATATATAAGAATAGGAAACTCTTAGTTTTATTTACTTCTACTTCTGTTTGTGCAAATTTCACCTCAATGAACTGTGATTATGACTACTTGTGTAGGATGCTTTATCTACAAATGCAACATGAGAAGAGGAGTGATCATTGTATACTTGGAACCTGGGAATATTGTTTCCACAAAATACTGAGAAAAAGACAAAACGAATTTCATATCTTTCCAAAATCTACTGGTAAATTCACATTTGAACCTCCTTCTGATAAAATAAGTCAATAAATTGTGTTTCTCAAAACAGTGAGAATCAGGAAATTAAACAGTGTCCCTGTCATTCTGCATTGATAATGCATTACTTTCTGTGGATGTGATAAGAAAAAGAAATGCTTTTCCTCCTTAAAAAATGAGATAATGAGAGGCACCTGGGTGGCTCAGTAGGTTAAAGCCTCTGCCTTCGGCTCAGGTCATGAACTCAGGGTCTTGGGATCGAGTCCCGCATCAGGCTCTCTGCTCAGCGGGGAGCCTGCTTCCCCCTCTCTCTCTGCCTGCCTCTCTGCCTACTTGTGATCTCTCTCTCTCTGTCAAAAAAAAATAAATAAAATATTAAAATAAATAAATAAATAGTGAGATAATGAAAAATACACTATAACAGATGAGAAAGAAATGATCTTCAAAAACAGTACAAAGATACAATTTAACTGTCAGCATTAGACATGCCAATGTCCTGTTTCTCAACTAGCTGGTAATCCAAAAGTTCTATTGTAGGAATGAAAGAAAAAATACAAAAATTCATAGTATCACTGTATAAGTAAAATAAATCCATTCAATTGGTTGGCATTTATTTGGCTAGTAATGCCGAAGAAGTAAATTTTTTCCTAATATTTATTACTGTAAAACATTTTTAATACATATTTCCCACACACTGAAACCATAAAACAAAATCATTTACAATGTAATTAGGTAGAAAGAGACACTCCTTTCTTAGAGAAGCAAACCAAATAGATATTCTTGAACAATTTATAAAAAGTAACTAGGGATCAAATAGCTTCGTTAGGAAAAAAAAATACAAGTCCTTCCCTCTGCTAAGTTGAAGTCTGTAGAGGATATTATCTTGATTTCTGAATGTATTTTATATGTAAAATGACACAAAAATGTTAAGTACATACGTTAAGTCTATGAAATTATACCAAATGCATATGCATTATTTCTTTAGTCTACTATTCTTTCTCAAAATTTGTAGAAGTATAATATTTATTGGTCAGCATAATTTCCCTCAATTTACAAATATCAGCAGAACAGAAATTCTAAAGAAAAACAATGAACCTAATTGTTTCAACCTCAAGACAGATATATATGGAGAAATAAATTATTTTTTAGGCTCCGAAGTTAGTTACAAATTGTTGTTTGTGTACAATTAAATGAAATGGCATTGACTTTCTACACATAGTTTACAAGTGTAATTGGGCATATGCAGAAGTTTGCTATTGTTTTTCTGTTTGTGAAGTACTGTACTGATGCATTTATATAAGCAACTGGAGCACTGAGACATAATCGCCTGCCACAAAATTTTAATTGGTCTTTAAAAGCCCTAAACTATCTGTTTAAATCTAACTAGTTGGTGGTATCACATGAAGAAATTATACTACCAGCTGCTGCAGAACTCTTCAATGTCAAGTTCAAACAATTACATTCTGGGTTCTATTTTCCAAGTAAAAGTGAAATAAGTAAAATATATAAGCAATCAGAAATGTTTTCCAGTCCTATAATTAAAAGACATTTAAATACCATCAGTAACTATTATGAACATGTTCCTTTAGTACCCTAGCATTTTACATTTAAAATTGAATACAGGGAATAGTTGGCTATCAGTATGTGAATCCAACCCAGCCAAAATGTAGTCTTCTTCTACAGATACGAATATATATTCGTTTAAACACTTTTAACCATTGCCAAGTGCTATATACTACATTTGCAGCATCTTGTAAAGCAAATGCTATGCCTTGGTAATTTTAATCAAATATTTCCTTAAGTTACAAAATCATGCAATGAATTTCTCCTTTAGAAGACAAGGCACACTTGAGCAGAAACTTTTACCTCCTACAATGTGTTTTTCTATAACATTACAGAAATTATATCATTTTCTGGAGAAAATAATCCAATAATGTTTGTTAGAAATAAGTTTCAAATTTTGACAATAAATTAGTATAATAACACCCTTATACAGTATAGATACCTCATGTACTATACATCATTTTTATATAAAAATGAAAATAAACTACTTTGCTTGGTAAAATTCCTTAATGAAATGAAGAGTAAATCAATCTTCTTCCAAATATGTCATGATTGTGATATCATATATCACAAATACTAATAAATCCCAGAAAAGTATCAAGAACGGTATAGCTATAACATAAAAAGTAGTAATATGTTCCAATTTCAAGTTATCAATATCAGATTATATCACAAAAATATCTTAAGGCATTTTATAACAGAAAAAATATCTAAATATCTTATAGACATTTAAAATTTAATTTTCCTTGGTGGCATACCATGAAAATAGATTTTGTTTTTATTGCTGTGTCAACAACCTGCATTGTTATATTTAACTTTCTTTTCTCTGACTACATGGAAAATTCTGTCCTTATTTTAACACAATGTTTTTGTGGCTAATAATATAAAGGTAGAAGTCAGAAAAAAAATCATATTACTAAATTGTGTATATATGCATATATATTTTTTGTTCCAATGTGATTTAAAGGGATATACTAAAATATATACATCAAAAATTGTTAAAACACTGGTTTTTTAAAAAGATTTTATTTATTTATTTGACGAAGAGGGCGCCCACAAGCAGGGGAAGCAACAGGGGGAGAGTGAGAAGCAGGCTCCACTGAGCAGGGAGCCCGATGTGGGGCTTGATCCCAGGACCCTGGGATCATGACCTGAGCTGAAGGCAGATGCTTAACCAACTGAGCCACCCAGGTGCCCCATGTTAAAACACTTTTAATAAGAAAAAAAGAGAGTTAAGGAAATTACATTGTTAGAAACTAGATAAAAATTTTGAGTCATAGTTTACCAGACTAAAAAGTACCATCTATTAGGGATACTAGTGTTCTTTTTCAGACACTACATGATTTAGATATAATCTCAATTAGTTTATATTACTGTTTAGTTATTTTGTATTTCTGGATATCAATAGGTAGAATACAGGATATGTGATTTTAAATGGCTTATAAAACAGTTTGATTAAAGATACTGCTAAATGAAAATCTATAACAAATGTGATTCATGATAGACAAATTAAAATGCCATTAAATAAGATAGTAAATATACCAGATGTAATAGAGAGCTGAATATATATTATTTAAGTATAAAATGGATTAAAAATGAGAAAAGTTAATGTAAGTGGTGAGGGAAACACTCTGAATGTAAGAAAAAAGTAAAATGTATACAAAAATAAAGAAATAGGGACTTAAACCTAATTTTGATAGGCAACATCCATAAAGTAAATAGTTTCTGGATTATTTTAATTCTTTCTTTAATTATTTTGATCTTCATAGTAATTTCTAAAAATAGAAAAAAACAGGTATTAGTATTTTTCTACTTTATAGTTAAGAAAATTGTAGCTTATAGATTTTATTCACAATGGCAGCAGGTATGACTACTTCAGCACCTCAGCCTTGATCAAAACAAGACAATTTAATGAAAGAGTTGCCATTATTTTTGATTATGTATGCATTTTACATCTGATGCAAGTTGTCACTTTCCGGATATAGCAGAATTGGAGATTTCAGGAGGTATTAAGGGTGAAGCAAGATCTTATACTATAACACACAAACACATACACACACACACACAGGATTTTGCGCATTTAAATAATTTCTTTCGGTGTCCCACATTTAAAATGGAATTATAAACAAATGTAAATGACTGTTGTATTTTATTCATCAATAACTTGTTGAATTACTTATGGGTGTTTTTAATATAAATTTATTTCCATTATTGTTTTAAATGCTTAGAATGTTGGGAGTTGTGAAAATTCCTTTGGACCTTAAACTTTTCTCTCTCTGCCTTTAGAAAAAGATTTTAAATTTCAACAAGTTTCTTTTCAAAAATTCAAAGGTAAAATTTTGCTTTTGATCAAAATCCAAAGAATGGAATGATCATTAAAACATCATCTATGTAAGAAATTTCCTTCAATGCTGAGGAAACCCACAATTGGTCTTTTTTCCCTTCATCAAATAGTAATTTAAATAGATAACTATATAAGAAACTAGGTTTTATATTATATAGTACAAATAATTCTCTAATGGAAAAAGATTCATGAAAGCCAACCTGAGCTTTGGAATATGATGTTATACAATACTACTTTCAAATTTCTATCTTATAAAGACAAAGATAGGAGGAAAATAGGAGGAAAAGGACAGAATCTGTGTAATAAGAAGCTGACTTTAATTAACTAATGTTTTAATAGGACCAAGGCATATAAGCCTTTCTCAAACTTCAATGGATGAAGTCTGTGGTTTGTAAACTTTGTGTCTTTGAAACTGCTCCATGAAAGTACTACATTGTTACTAATAAAGATGTGAGGAAACTAGGTCTGAGAGCCCCACCAACGGCTTATCCCTAATTAAAAAAACATTTATTTATACTTATTACATACCTATATCTTTCATGTTAAAATATTTTAATATCATTTATTATGTAAATAAAATTAAGTACTTGAGCATGTAATGCATACCAATCTTCAATTTACCCCTATACCATTATTGCTTATACCAATATCACTTTTAATTTTCTAGATAAGAAAAATGAGGTAAAAGGGATTAAATTGTCCAAGGTCACAAATCTAGGAATTGGCTGATCTGAAATCAAATTGTAGTTTTGTATTATTCCAACTAGAATGCTTTTTGTATTCTCAGCTATTCTGTTCACCAATGACATTTACTTGTATCTATTTATTCTATATGAAGGTCCTTGGAGACTCTCAAGTATTCCTGAAATGAATGTGAAACAGCATTTTTATATTAATATATTTCATCTTTATTGAAAGTTTGTCTATATGTAAAATATAAATATTATACCAGATGATATTATAATACATGATTATTAGGAAATAACAATACTATTAACAAATGAAGATATTAATAATGAACATTTTCATGTTGGGACACCATTTACTTTTCCCTTCTTATGAAAAGGGTTTTCCTCCATTTCTTTTTGCAAAACTTTCTATTTCTCATTGTGGCTTTCCTGAGTGCTTTTTCTCGCCAGGCAAGGATACCTGGGCATGATCCATGATAAGTCAAACACTGTGGGCTGGAGGCTGTTTCTTTGTTTGGGCCTTTCTGACTCATTCCAATAGATGTTTGTTTTGCTTAAATTATCTCCGGTAGATTTCTGTTGGTTGCTTACAAAAACCTTTAATGATACAAGTACATAAAGTGTTCCTATATGTAATGCAATTATTATAATATTCCAATGTCTAGAAAAGTTTTCAGTTAGGGGCACCTGGGTGGCTCAGTGAGTTAAAGCCTCTGCCTTCGGCTCAGGTCATGATCTCAGGGTCCTGGGATGGAGCCCCGCATCGGGCTCTCTGCTCAGCAGGGAGCCTGCTTCTCCCTCTCTCTCTGCCTGCCTCTCTGCCTACTTGTGATCTCTCTCTCTCTCTCTGTCAAATAAATAAATAAAATCTTAAAAAAAAAAGTGACCTACTGCTTTATAAGGTTAAGAGATTTTGATGATGTTTATATGCCTTACAATGATGGCACTGATCTGTAACTCAATTCAAAGCTGAAAATTGAAATACTCATTTCCTAAGTCAAGATTATTTTCTGAAATTAGGTAGTTCTCTGTATTATGCCACATATGTGCCATGATTAGCTTTGCTAGAACATAAAATTCTTGTGTTTATGGCCCAACTTCCTTATTAATATCAGAAAGCTATGTCCTCTGCAATTTTTACTTCTTCATAGTACAATGGAACATGTCATTATTAATCATCAGTTCAAATGAACTTTGTCTCTTTCCCAGTCACCTAGAACTTCTCCTTTCTCCTCTAATCTTTCCCCTCTTCCTAATAACTAACAAAACCATACCAATGTCTGTATGCTTTTAGCAATGATGTAAAAGGTATTATGTTAAATGATCTTCTATTTCTTTACTACAGAAATCCTCAAGGGAAGGCATAATAAAGCAAAGCAAGTTATCCAGGGGCCAGAAAGGTGGTACTGAGAGTCTGGGCACTAGAGCAAATGGCACATGCTTGTATCTCAATAAAATGTGATGTTTAGTCAGCTGAAGGCCACTTGTGAAATGTGTCCTCCTTGCTCTTAAAAAATATTAGAAATTTTGAATTTATGCTTCTGGACATAATAGTGTTTGGTTATAATTCCTGGAAATGTTGTGGCCATCTCACATGGCCACATGTGAGATGGCCACAACATTTCCTGAACATTTCCTGAATGAACATTTCCTGAATGTTCAACATTCCCTGAAAATAATAAAGATGTGTGTCATGAATAGTTTTGATTTACAGAGAAGCAGAACTAGAACCCAAATATGTTGCCGGGAGTTTTTATTTTTTCTGGGAAGCTTATTATGTGAAACAATGCCTTCTCTTCATTTAAACATACAAAGTCTTTTGCTTACACATCTGAATCATCCTGATTTGTTCTTGTGGTGACATGAATTGAACAAAGATTTAATTTACAGGTTTTATGATAAATCATAGCATCATATACCAAATTTCCACTTTGCTATTAAAATGAGCTTATTAAAATGAGCGAACTCCAATTCCAAATTTGTCTACGCTTTTTTTGGAAAAATATTTAATAATTATTGCCAAGTACATGAAAAATCACTGTTGATATGTTTTGATACGCCAGATACCAGTTTGCAATTTTAACTTCTAGATTTAAAATACCCAGAGGTAATCTTGGCATTGAAATGGTTGTGGGACAGAATTAAACTTTTGTTCTTTTAAATTGGCCAAAAAGAAAAACCCTGTACCTATCCAAAGCTGTATGTGTCTAGGAAGAGGTGGGCATGACTGGAAAGTCACGAAAGAGTGGGCTTGAGGTGCCAGAGATCTGCTTGCATGGGAGGCATCTCGAATTAACTGCTAGAATTAGTAATGAAGTACAGGAACTGGAAGGACAAGAGGGAGGGGCACCACACTCACAAAATTAACCGTACAACCTGACAACCATGTTATAGCCCTGATAATCCCTCTGAGGGGAAAAGCAAACAAAACCAAATTTAACCTAATGTAGCCAAACAAAACCAAACCGAACAACAAATATATAACCCCAGGCCTGGATATTAATTATATGAGTAGACTTACTGTCCTTTTGTGTGTTTAGCTTGCCTTTGAGGGCTTCCATGTTTCTATCACTATCCACAACCCATTCTAAATTGTACCAATCTCTTTTTTATACACTAGTTCTTCTGTTTGGAGACACATCTCACATCCATGCTTATCATTTGTCACCACTGTCAGAGCCTGGTACAGCATCTGTCTAAATGTATTTAGTGCCAATGGATTGTACACTTGAAAATGGTTAAAATGGTACATTTTATGTTATATATATTTTGATCAAAATAGAAAAAGTAAAGAAAAATAAAAAAAAAACAATTTGGAAAGAAACTGAATGAAATATTTTTAAGATCTCTAAAGTCTTAAAAACTGCTGAGAGAAATGAGGAAAAACTTCATAAATAGACAGCTATAGCATGTCAATGATTAGAAGAATCAGTATTATAGAAATGCCCATTATCCCTCAACTGGCCTATAGATTTAATGCGATTCTAAGAAAAACACCAGTAAGGGATTTTGCGTTGATTTCTTTAGAATGCTTCCTGACTTGCTCTGCTTTCAGGAAATGTGGCAGACCTTTGTACAAGCATGGGTATGTTCTTTAGCTGTGTGAACTACTTTAGCCTAAAGTTGTTAAACTGTGTGGCCAACTAGGACCAATATTCCCACAGTCAAATCCCCTCTGTGTTTCCACAGAGTTTGAAGGTTTCATTCTAGTGGGTTCATGTCTTTGTCCTAAGTTTCCTGAGTTCCTCTTTTTGAGATCCTATACCCTCCCCACCCCTGAGATTTAGTTTTAAAGCTTATGCCCCAGGCTATTTCTCAGCGTGGAGACAGATTACAATAACAAAAAGAAATAAAACAAAACACAAGAACAATCAGCAGATTTTGCAAAGAAGGAGAATCAGATTTCCAGAGTTACTACATCATTAGATTCAAATATCACTTTTTCAACAACAAAAAAAATCATAAGGTATACAAGGAAACCAAAAATATGGCCTAGTCAAAGGAAAAAAAAAAAAAAATATATATATATATATATATATATAAGCCAACAAAATTGTCTTAGAAAAAAACCAAATGGTGGACCTACTAGATAGACTTTAAAACAACTGCCTTAAAGATGCTTTAAAGAATTAAAGGAAGATGTGGAGAAAGTCAAGAAAATAATGTGTTATAAAATGAAAATATCAATAAGGAGAAGAAAAATCTAAAAGAAACCAAAAATAAATTCAAGAGCTGAAAAATATAATAACAGAGATGAAATATTCATGAGAGGGAATCGAAGCCAGATTTAGGCAGACATTGAAAATCATTAATGAATATAAAGATAGGGCGATAGAAATTATAATATCTGGCAAACAAAAAGAAATGAAAAAAAGAAGAAAAGTGAACAGAATGTAAGCAACCCTAGGACACCATCAAGTGGACCACTATATGCACTGTGGGACTCACAAGGAGAAGAAGAAGAGATTTTTAAGGTGGTGAGACTACTTGGTATGATATTACAATGGTAGGTACATAGTACTATGAATATATTAAAATTCATACAGTGCGCCTGGGTGGCTCAGTCAGTTAAGCATCTGCCTTCAGCTCAGGTCATGATCCCAGGGTCCTGGATGGAGCCCCATGTCTGGCTCCCGGCTCAGCGGGAAGCTTGCTTCTCACTCTCCCTCTGCCTGCTGCTCCCCTTGCTTGTGCTCTCTCTCTCTCTCTCTCTCTGTGTCAAATAAATAAAATATTTTTTTAAAAAATTACTAAGATTAGATTTAGGCACCTTCATGGTAGATTTGAATCATCTGAGTTTAGTGTAATCAGTGGTATCAGTGCTACCCTCCCCCGTCTTAGTGGTGCAAAAACATCTACAATTTTTACTATTCCCCACTCATCATCAATATTCTTAAAAACTGAAAGTTCAGTATCTGATTTGTTCATTATATAGTTCTTTTTTGTTGTTGTAATTGTGCTGCTTAAGTGGTTAATTGTGGAAAGTAAAAAACAACAACCAATTAACCTAAGTATATATCTTTAAATATACAGTGTACAATAAATGGTATCATATTGCCACAAGAGAATTCATACTGTGCTCAATAAGCTCTACAGCAGGATTGCCCATCCTCTATTTCAAGCATATGTTTTATTTACAACATAATGCCATTTTCCAAATATCTAGCCAACTTGGCACAACTGGCTGTTTCACCAAAAGTCTGGAAAATACACCAGTATTAAACACATCTCCACCACCCTCTGCAACTAAAATGAATCATATCTCTTTGACTACTCCTATCCCAAGAATACTTCAATATTTTAGCAAATGCCCTGCATATTGTCCATGAAAGGGAACTGCAATAACATTGAGACTGGAAAGGATCAAGAGAAGACACAGTCATCTATCAGATTTAGTCAAATATTATTCTGAGTAGATACCATTCACTGCAAATGCATTTCATATGCAATTAGAGGAGGCAACAGAAGGAAAATGTACAAAATGACGGTCTCTCTATACTATCATAGATTATTTTAGCACAAAAATTAATTATAATATAATTAATACTGTACTTAGAATAAAATATTGAAGGCAATTATTAAAGCAGAATGCATGCCAGAAGAAGAGGTATAAATCACAGTTCTGGAAAATACCAAACGTACTGATCTCATATATATGTTTTATTTTATTATGATTTTTACTTTTATTTCTGAATCCTTTTTTTCTAGAATTTTATTATATTTTAATAAAATAGCATATTTCATCTATGCTATGTTGGTGGAATGCCTCTTATATGTAAGTATATTTTTATTTGTAAGCACACATTTTTCTTAATGAAGTGCACTGAAGTTCCTTTCCATAAACATAAATTCTCATTTAAAAATATTCTAGAGGGGGCACCTGGGT
>JAPYYM010000524.1:0-14580 GCA_028534135.1 Potos flavus
GGCTGGTTTGGTATTTGCAAATTCTTTTAGTTTTTGTTTGTCCTGGAAGCTTTTTATCTCTCCTTCTATTTTCAATGACAGCCTAACTGGATATAGTATTCTTGGCTGCATATTTTTCTCATTTAGTGCTCTGAATATATATCATGCCAGCCCTTTCTGTCCTGCCAGGTCTCTGCCAATCTAATATTCCTACCATCGTATATTACAGACCTCTTGTCCCGAGCTGCTTTCAGGATTTTTCTCTTTGTCACTGAGACTTGTAAGTTTTACTATTAGATGATGGGGTGTGGACCTATTTTTATTGATTTTGAGGGGGGTTCTTTGTGCCTCCTGGACTTTGATGCTTGTTCCCTTCGCCAAATTAGGGAAATTCTCTAGTATAATTTGCTCCAATATACCTTCTGCCCCTCTCTCTCCTTCTTCTGAGATCCCAATTATTCTAATATTGTTTCATCTTATGGTATCACTTATCTCTCAAATTACCCCCTTATGGTCCAGTAGTTGTTTGTCTCTCTCTTCCTCAGCATCTTTATTCTCCATCATTTGGTCTTTTATATCACTTTTTCTCTCTTCTGTCTCATTTATCCTAGCAGTAAGAGTCTCCATTTTTTATTGCACCTCATTAATAGCCTTTTTGATTTCAACTTGGTTAGATTTTAGTTTTTATTTCTCCAGAAAGGGATTTTCTCCAGAAAGGGATTCTCTAATATCTTCCATGCTTTTTTTGAGCCCAGCTAGCACCTTGGTAATTGTCATTCTGAACTCTTGTTCTGACATATTACTAATGTCTGTGTTGATTAGGTCCCTAGCCATCAGTACTGCCTCTTGTTCTTTTTCTTGTGGTGATTTTTTCTGCCTTGTCATTTTATCCAGATAAGAATAGATGAATGAGAGAACAAAATACTGAAAGGGTAGCAACAACCCCAGAAAAATATACACTAACCAAATCAGAAGAGATCTGAAACCAGGGGGAGAAGAAAGGGGGGGAAAATACATACATACATACACACACACACACACACACACACACATGTGTGTGTGTGTGTGTGTGTGTATGTGTATATATATAATCAGACTGGTGAATAGAACAGAGCCACACACTTGATTTGGGGTGTTAGAAGAAACTACCTCCCAAAATTTTAAAGAAAGAAAAACATATATATACAAAATAAGGGTAAACACGATGAAGGGAAGGAATATGACTGTAAAGATGAAAATTAAAAAAGATTCTAAAAAAATTGATAAGTTGAAAAAAAAAGAAAAGGATGTGATCAGGCTGGAGACTAGAACAAAGCCATGTGCTAGATTTAGGGTATATTTTGATCTATTGGAAGAAATTGTATCCCAAAATTTTAAAGAAAAACTATATGTATACAAAAAATAAGGTTAAATACAATGAAGAGATAACATACAACTATAACAATGAAAATTTAAAAAGATTTTTTAAAAGGTATTGATAAAATACTTAAAAATGTTAAAATAGGAAAGAGGAAAAATTTTTAAAAATAGAATAAAAAAAATTTTAATTTTGAAAGACTAAAGGATCATGGGGAAAAAGCCATGAATTCTATTGTTGCTTTCCCCTAGCTCTGGAGTTCTGCAGTTCTAATTGATGGGTGAACTTGGTCTTGGCTGGGTGTTCTTGATAATCTTCTGGAGGACTCTTCTGTTGCAGTGATTCTCAAATGTCTTTGTCCGAGGTGGAATTACACCACTCTTGCCAGGTGGTGTAATTGCTAGGGGCCAGGCTCAGTAATCTCGGTTTTGCTCTCAGGAGCTTTTGTTCCCTGAACGCTTCCCATACAGCTTTGGAGGGTGGGAATGGAGATGGCGGCCTCCCAATCTCTGGCCCGTAGGAGCCGAGAGCTCGGGGCCCCACTCCTCAGTGCACCCTCAGAGAAAAGCAGTCAATCCCTCCTGTCTCCCTGGTCTCCTGCTGCACTCCGAGCTCACCTGGCCTGTGACCAAGCGTTCGTCTCTGGCGCACGGCCCCATTTGGAGTCTCCAAACCCAGCAGATTCCTGCAGGGTGCGCTCCTGCGCCACTCCTCCTGGTGGAGGAAGGGGGATCTCTCCCGATCTGCCCCTTGTGGGGTCCCTGCTCCAAGAGCAGTGGCCTGTCTCAGATCACAGTTTAAGGTAAGCCAGAGCTGAGAGCCCACACTTGGCTCCGTCTCTGCAGGCGGCTCCCCACTCCGATACCTGGGAGCTCTGCCGCAGTCAGACACCCCCAGTCTTTCTGTGACCCAGCAGGTCCTGAGACCACGCTGTCCCCTGAGGGCTCCACCCCCCGCTTAGCCTCTGGAGCGATGTCCCTCAGTGGAGCAGACTTCTAAAAGTTCTGATTTTGTGCTCCACTGTTGTACCACTTGCCAGGAGCTGGCCCTTCCCCCTGTGGTCTCTCTTCCCGTTGCTTCGGATTCACTTCTCTGCACGTCCTGCCTTCCGGAAAGTGGTCGCTTTTCCGTTCATAGAATTGCTGCTCCTCTTCTCTTCTATCTCCTGTTGAGTTTGTAGCTGTTCAGAATGGTTTGATAGCTATTTAGCAGAATTCCTGGGACCCGACGAAATTTAGGTCTCCTACTCGCCTGTCATCTTGGACTCTCGATCTGGTGTTCTTTTTAATATAGTGATTCTATTCTGTATTTTTAAATGAATTCATTTCAGTAAAAATAGAAGTGGGAGTTGTTTTTTAACATTACAGACCAGGAGTGCCCAGATTTGGTCACAATAGTGAAGGCAGTTCTGGAATGTCTGAGAAACTCTGGTCCAGGAGGACACATCTCATGACCTGACTCCTGAACAGAGGATCCATTCAGTGGCTGGATGAGTATGGAAAACCCACACTGAACATGAACAGGCCAAAGACTCCATTCAGTCCTATGATAAAAGTTTTAAAGCAAAGTTTAACAGCAATTTTTTTCTGTAGATTTTGGAAGAAAGGAATCCATAACCCAAGCACATCTAAAATTTCCATTCAGCCCACTGATTGTTTCTATGTCAGAGGAATCAGATCCCATCAGGGATGTGTTAGAGCAACCTCTTTTGCACTTGGGGAGCCTGAAGGTCAACACACTAGGGGTAATCAGAGTTGAGACTCCACAGAAAGCTCCGTTTTAACTTAAAAAGCATTTTTTTCAATGGTCAGTTTTCTGCTCTGATAAGGCTGCATAACAAACATTTATTGGCTGACGGCGTTTCTCACTCACGCATTTGGGGAATCCGCTGTGGCTCCACTGGGACCGCGTTCTGTATATCCTCTCACCGTGGGACCATCACTCACTGTGGCCATCGGGCACATTCTTCTCCTGACAGATGGCGCAAGTGAAGGGAGCCAAGCCACACCACCACACACACTCCCCGTGGCAGGGCCCTCGCATTCCAGGATTGCTCAAAGCAAGTCATGTGGCCAACTCGGTGTCAGCGGGGTGGGGAGTGGGCTCCACCTGCTGCAGCAAAAGGCTTTACAAAGTGGTAACATGATTCTGCTACCTCAGAAGAGTTAGGATTCACAGCTCTGACCCGGCCGCTGCTCCCGCGGAGGGAGGAGCGGTCCCAGCAGGACCAAGTCCTACCCAGACCTGCGCAACAGCGTAGCTCAGAGCTCAAGCAACTGGGGCAGCCTAGGTTTGAAGCCCAACTCTGTACTTGCTAGCCGGGTCCCCAGGTAAGTGACTTATCTGTGCCTCAGCTTCTCAGGCTGTAAAAACGGATGATCAAAGTCCCCCTAAGCATCCGACACAAGGGAATCGTGCAGGTTCCCAGCAGAGCACAAGAGCTCAACGCTAAGAGCTGAGTTATAACTACTGCTGATACTCCTCCTCTGCTCTTCTTTGGGGCCCTCCACCAGCCTCAGCTTCTTTATCTCTAAAATGGGAATTCTGTTCATTGCAATTCCATTAAGATTGCCAGGACGGCAGTAAACGAATAACCGGAGTCAGTATTTCCCAACAGAGTGGGGAAGCATTTTGCCTCCCCAGAGATCGCTGGCAACATCTGGAGCCATGGTTTGATTTTTCACCTGCAGGAGGTGCTACAGGCATCTCCTGGGTGGAGACCAGGGTGCCCCGAAACATCCCCTAGGATCGGGGCAGCCCCCTCAACGGAGCCCCATCCTGCCCCACGTGCTGGTAACGCCGAGGCTGAGAAATTCTGAGGTGGGCAAAGCGCTCACTAGAGTGCCCAGCAGACGGTAAACCAGGGAGCACCCGCTATTTCTGGCACCGCTGTTTTCCTTTTAGCTCTCCCGCTCGGGTCAGCGAGCGTGGTAACAAAGATCTGAATCCAGTACCTCTGGGCTTACGCTGCTGCCCACCCACCTGGGAAGGAGGCAGCTACAAAGGGGTGGTCGTCGTCGGGTAGCCAGAAAAAAACTGGGCAGGGGAATCACCCTGAGGGCCCAGTCTGTCCCCAGGCTGCCACCCGTGGACGTGTGAATCCCGGCGCCTCAGTCACGTCACCTGGTGTCCTCAGCTGGGAGGTGGGTCCGGCGCCCCTGCACCAGCCCGCCGTGTAGACTCTGGAGCCCGCTTCGAGCCTCTGCGCTCCCTCTCCTATGTCCCCCTGGGCAAGCCACTGAGCCTCTCTGCGCTGTCACCCCTCACGTGGGCATGGTGACCGTGCGCACACTGCTTGAGGACGAACCGACCAGTGCTTGGCCCTCAGGCGGACGGCTGCTCCCAGAAAGCGCCTGGTTTGCGGTTAGGAGTCCCCGCGATCCTGGGTGCTCAGCAGGCATCTTGTCTTTCTCCCCTTCTTGCGTGCGCAGGGAAGGAGAGCTGTTTCGAGAGGATAATGCAGCGATTCGGCAGAAAAGCCGTCTACATCGTGATCGGTGACGGCGTGGAAGAGGAGCAGGGGGCAAAGAAGGTACTCCCTCCATCTCTCACACTGCTGCTTCTCCTCTGGAGGCAGGCTCGTGGGTTTCCTGGGCTCTTTACGGGGACACCCCCCCCCCAAACCCCAGCACTGGCTGGGTCCCCTCCCAGGCTCTCAGCTCCCCCATCCCTTCCCATTTGCAATCGCAGAAACATCCTGAGTAATTTCCTTCTGCAAATCCCCCTCGGTGCCTCTGGCTGCCGCCCCTGGTAGCCCTGGATTTTTTCTAGGACAACTGCTCAGGAGCCCGGAGACACTGTCAGGCAGGCTGGTGGGGGGCTGGTGCACGTGTGCACGCTTTATTTCATACTTACTGATCATATGTTCCAGGAACCCTTCCCAGTTAATAAAGACAGCATTAAGCTAATGAGAAAGAAAATCCCGCATTTGTGATCTTGGGCCCATGAGGAGAGGGGCAGGGGTTTCTGGTGGCCGCCGCTCTGCTCTTGGAGAAGAAACAGCTGCCAAAGTCCTGGGTCTGGACCTGTCAACAGCATCCCAGAGAGCCTGCCACCCCCCCACCCAGAGGCCTGGGAAGCAGATTGTTAATGTCACAGAGCTTAATTGGGAGGACCTGGTTTCCCCCTTCCCTCCCCAGCAACAAATTCCAGGGAAATGCAGAAAAGTTTAGAGTCTCAGTGGACAAAGCCTGAAAAAAGAGGGAGGCCCCCGAGGGTCCCGGGAGAGGGCCTGGGGGTGGAGCTAGAAGGCCTTGCCACCTGCAGGGTTCCTCCCCTTCCCAGCTCCCCCGCACTCCGCCTCTAGGCCTCAGGCTCCAGCAGCACTTCAGAGGGAAGAATTCCCTGACCAGCTACCTCTCTGGCCTTCCAGTGACAGGCCTGCCTGGAACTCACTCCCCCGGCTGTCCGTGGTCTTTGTTCGGGGCCTGTGACCGGGGTCTTCGTCGCAGACACAGCAGCTCGTGGATAAGCTCTGTTAGCTGAGCATCTACTGCATGCCAGCGGCTGCAGCCGGTGCTGGGGAGCCTGCCAGGAGCAGGAGGGCCAGGCTCTGACCCCTCGCTCAGCTCCAGCCTGGGGCCGGCAGCAGACAAACAAGTAACGTGTGTGAGGTGGTGACCAGAGCTTTGGAGAAAAATCAAGCAGGGACTGAGGACTGATGGGACTATGGGGGTGGGGCAGGTGGCCCGTGGACACAGTGGTCAAGGTAGGCCTCACTGCCAGGTGACATCTGAGCAAAGAGAGGAGGAGAGGGAGTGAGCCAAGCAGGTATCAGAGGGCAGGCAGTCCCAGAGAGGAACCAAGAGATTCCGAGGGCTGGAGGCCGGAGCTTCACGCAGGGAGCCAGCCTGGTCACAGCGGTGGGCCAGGCAGGTGGGGAGTGCCGGAAGAGAGGCCCAGGGGGAACCTGAGCACTTCTTTTTCAGGCTTATTTAACTTTAAAAATGAATTGATTTGGGGAGAAAAATATTGTCATAGATGTGATACGCAAGGACCGGCCAAGGCAGTAGCACGAATCACACGAAGTATCACGAATTATTGGTGTTCCAGAAACACCGTGCCAGGTCAGGAGCATGGTCTGTGTGAGGAGACTACCCCCTGCCCGGGGCTCTAGAGCCCCCTCTCCAAGCAGAGCTCTAGCTCACAACTCTGCCCTCAACATGGGACAGCCATCAAAATAAAGCTTTGCTTCAAGCACCGTTGGACTGGAGAACCAGCCTAGGCCTGTGGCCCCGGCTCCCTCACCTGCCTGCTGGCCCTCGCCGGGACAGGGACCTCGGCGGAGCAGCCACTGAGATGTTCCCGCCTTCTCACAGCTGGAGAGAGTGCGTTAGGGCAGCATAGGAAATGTTTTGAAATGACCCCTTTACTCTCCTGAAACGAAATACAGATGGTCACGGGCACTACAACTGTAACGGCCAAAAGGTCAAGATCGAATGGTATTATCAGAGAGAAAGAAAGGGAAAGTTATCTACACTCACAGCAGCGTGCACTTCGACACATAAATGGGGACAAAATCCCAGCGCTTGGACCCAAGCGTGCCGTGCCTGTGACCCAGCAAACGGGACACAGGTGTGCGGTCTGGGCCACTCGGGAGCCAGGTGAGGGGCTGCAGCCCCAACCTGATCTCTCCAAACTGCTAAGCAACTCGTGGAGAGATTCGGAATAAAACAAATACAGACTTCCCTTGGTTTACACCGTAGTTGCCGTCCTAGAAACGCAGGTTTATTACAAACATGGAAAGGATACTCTAGATTTCTACATGACGGGTCCAATGCTGAGTCCACGCTCAGCTTATTACGTACAGGTTTGTACTTACTTATCTAACAGGACGTTCAAAAATCAGTCAGGTCCCAGGTGCGAGAGATGAGGCAGGACCCCACCGGCACTGCCCCCCAAATCATCAGGAGTCCAAATTCACACCTCTAGAAATGTCCACAGTGACCCCTAGGGGGCAGGCTTTTCCTCCTTCGAGAACAGCTAGTCTGGACTGGCCTTCCTGCAGCGGACCAGGCACCTCCCTGGGCTCACCCTCCCGCCAGCCCTGCTCGCACGGAAAGATGCGACCAGGGGTGCACATTCGACCCTAAATCCTAGCTCTGCCATTTGGGGCTGTGTGGCCTTCAGCAGATGACGCCCCCTCTCCGAGCAGCCCTTCCTGATGTGTCACAGCTACCGGGAATAGGCACCCAGGGCTGAGCCGAGGAACCCTGCAGAGTCCCCAGCAGCCCGAGCCTCTGTCATTACTCCCCAGGACCATGGGGCGGGGGAGGAGGGATAACACAACCCTCGGAAGTTCAGAGGAGCTTTGGTCTCCAGTAGAACAGTGGAGAAAGAATATATGAATGCTAATTTGCACATAAGGTGAGAACTCACCCAAATCTCTTCGTTTGCTCAGAGCCCAGTGGAGTCAGACATGACCGAGGCCGGCGGAGGGGTGGAGACGGTGGTCTCCAGCAGGGGCAGAGGGGGGGTCTCGGCAGGGCCAGTGCTGCCCAGATTCTGTGGAGGGGGGTTGGGGTGGCCAGAGACGCTGGACGGCAGTTGGAACAGCAGAGAGAGTGGTCTCTCGTCTCGTGTAAGACACGCGAGCTTCAGCACCGGGGACCCAGGCTCCCTCCGGCTTGTGGCTCTGCCAGTCCCAGGGCTGCCCTCTGGCCACCGCCCCCCCCCCCATCTGCACAGCGGCCCCTGGCAAGGGAAAGGGAGAGGCTGCTGCATCCCTCAGGGCACAGGGGATTCGGGGGACAGCACTGCTGCTCTGATCCCAGCGGCCAGATCTGGGTCACGTGATCACACCTTGCACCGGCGCTAGCTGGAAGATGTCGCTTTATTCTCAGCCACCACGTGCCCAGCTAAGAAAAACGGGGGCTGCTTCTGAGCGAGAGGGGGGCAGCTGGCAGTCTCCATCACAGCTGGCATGTAGCAGGGGTGTCCCTGGCACCTAGGGGTGCCTGACCTAACCGCAGGCCTGTACCCCTCCTGATTACTGCCATCATTGTTTTAGTGAAACCTCAAATCCCCCTGCAGAGTGGGTATCATTTGCTTCATTTTATAGAGGCTGCATTTGAGACTCAGAGAGGTTAATTAATGTCCTCAGGTCACACAGCTGTACATGCAAACTAATGTGTGTTTTGCTCCAAATGCCGAGCAGGCAAGAGGTAGACCAAGGAGTTTCACTCTGTCCTCCCCCCTGAGCTGGTGAGACAAGAGTGGGAGTCTACCAAAGAAGACCAGGGCACACACACCCCATACACTGGGCTCCCTAAAAACCTCTGCGACTGTCTAAAGCAGCAGCCCCAGCCCATTAGCGAGAAACGCTGTGCACCAGCCGCGCTCCCAGCCTGATGGATGGGAGTCATTAGGCCAGGCTGCCGGACACCTGAGCAGCGTGAAATATGGCGACGGGACAAGGGGCTGGGACTGTCGGGGCTGACAGTGTTGTTAATGTCTCCATTTTAGTGGGTCATTTGTCTCCACCTCTCCGCAAGTGATAAATCCACCTGTGCTTTAGGCCTGGGCTGGAGGTGGCCGAGACGTTCTCTTCCACCTTTGCTCATTTCCTCCCAGAAAAACGAATTACACTCTTTAAAAGGGGACAGGATTGGCCGGGCAGAAACCAAAATCCATCTTTGCAGAGAAAGGAAGGTTTGGCTGGTGAGAGGAAGGGGTGGGGGAGCTGGGGGAGCTGGAAGGCATTAAAGAAATGGGATCTGTTGCCCATGATGGATAGTATGCTGCTGCTTTTGAGCAAAAGAGAAAGATGTGTTCGTTGAGAACTTTGAGAAGCCTGCCTTCCTTCTTGTCCCCCCCTCCCTTCCTCTTCTTTCCTTCCCTGTGTGTTTCTTGAGCACGTACTATGTGCCAGGAGCCATGCTATGCCGCAGCGAACGTGACATTCCAAGCTCGAACTGTCTTCAGGGCCTTCGCACTTGCTTTGTCTTCTGCCTTCGATTACCTCCCCCCAAGGTTTGCACCTCCTTCTTGCCCTCTGCGGACTGCTTAACTGTCACCCGCTAGAGAGGCCTTCCGAGACTCCGACTATCAGAATAGACATCCTCCCCCAGCTGCTTTCTGCCCTGCCTCCCTGTTCTGTTTCCCTCAGAGTGCTCACCACAACCCAAAACCACCTTGTTCATTTTGTGCCTGTAGATTTCTTACCTGGGACTCCAGCGGGGACCCTGTGTGTGTGCCAGCTGTGCAAGTCCCCCCCCCCCCCGAGCACAGCAGGGGACCTTCAGACACAGTCCCTGCCCTCTGGATCATCTCCCCATCTCAAGATCCCTCAATCACATCCACCAAATCCCTTTATTCACGGGCTCTAGGGATCCGTTGGACATCTTTGGGGAGCTATTATTCTCCCTACCGCAGACCAGAAAGGTGAAGATAAACAATATAAAGAGTTGGCAGAGTGATAAGTGCGGAGCTCCCAGAGGCAGAAAAGGATTTGATGTGCTCCAGGAGCCAAAAGGACGCCTGTATCGTTTCTAGCCTGTGGAAATGGAACCTCACAGGGCAGAATTCCAGGCATCCAAATGTTCATCAAGCACCATCTGTTCACTTAGTAAATAATTTAAGGCCAATGACTGTCTTGTGGAGGCTCAGTATCTTTTAGCTGCAGGTAGCAGAAAGCCTATGTAATGGTGAGTTAAACACCTGCTACCTAATAAAATTCGAAATAGTTGTGTCCACTTTGTTGCCGTGGGTCAGCAATTCACCACGCATCCCTTCCTATCATTTCGCTCTACCTTTCTAACCATCTTTGGCTTTTTATTTTCTGACTTGTCTTGTGACCTCAAAATGGCTACCACAGCTCCAGGCATCACATGCTAACATGACAGCATCCAAATAGGAAGGGAAAGTAAGGAGAAAGGAGTTCTCTCCTCAAGTACCTCCCTCTAATCCTGGAGGAAAACCTTTCCCAGAAGCCCCTCACCACCTTCCTCATTGGCTTCAGTGGATCACAAGTCAAGAGGGATACAGGACCGGGGCACCTGGGTGGTTCAGTCAGTTAAGCGTCTGCCTTCAACTCAGGTCATGATCTCTGGGTTCTGGGATTGAGCACCCCATCGGGCTCCCTGCTCAGTAGGGAGTCTGCTTCTCCCTCTGCCCCCCCTCATTCTCTCCATCTCTCTCTCTCCAAATAAATAAAATCTTTAAAAAGAAAAAGCGGGGGGACAGGAGAAGTCCCTGGCAAACAGTGCTGGGATTGTCACAGCTTGCTTAGACGATCATTGCTCATCCCCTAGGTGTGAGCACAGTGCTGCCAATTCCGAGTTCTGGAAGCAAGAAAGAAGAGAGAGTGGTATTGGGCAGGCAATCACTTTAGGCAGTGATTAAATTTTCCAGGGCTAAAAATGCAGTCAGCTGTCTTCTCGGGAGCCTGACACGACCTCTCTGTGGCTCGGTCTCATTCGTGAGATAAGACAGAGTGCCTCCCTGAGCATTAGTGACCAGGTTAAATGAGGTCATGTGTGAGGCCCCGAACACGCACTCTCACCCAGTGTTAGTGATTCTGTGACGACCGTGACTGTGAGGGCAGTTCGTTCCCACGTGCTGGCAGTTTAACTTTGGTTAAATCAATTCTGTTCTTTCTCGCTCTCATGCTCACTTGGAAAGGTGCTTGTGTTTTTGTCTGGGCAGTTCGGTGAGCTAGGAAACAAAGCACTATAGGGTCTGCCTCGGAACGGTGGCTCCAAGACACTATTATCTGAGGCGCTGTGTGGCACGGGCTGACACCGTGAAATCCAAACCCTGCATCGTGACACCGAGGAACTCACTAGCCGGCCTCTCCCCGCCCCCCCCCCGCCCTGCACTCGGGCACACGCGCCCCGCACCCGTCCTTGCGTCCTCGTGCACCTCGACATAATGGTAGTAGCCGCCTTGAGCAGACCCGCCAGGCACCGGGAAGAGCCACAGCCGCTGTGGACGGCAAATAGGATGCCCAGTCCCCAGGCAAGAAGACCAGCCACCGCCGTCCCGTCCGCAGGGGCCACCTGCGCAGCCCTGGGCTGGGACGGGCTCGAGCAAACGGCAGGGACCGGTGCGAGCCGCATTAGCCCCTAGCTGAGACTTTCTTCTCCAAGTGGCAGGATCCAGGACAACTTTTTTTTTTTTTTTTTTAAAGATTTTATTTATTTATTTGACAGAGAGAGAGAAACCACAAGTAGGCAGAGAGGCAGGCAGAGAGAGAGGGGAAGCAGGCTCCCTGCTGAGCAGAGAGCCCGACGCGGGGCTCGATCCCAGGACCCTGAGATCATGACCCGAGCCGAAGGCAGAGGGTTTAACCCACTGAGCCACCCAGGCGCCCCCCAGGACAACTTTTTAAGAAGGAACGGCCTTCTCACTGCCGGATTCCCTCCCGGGTCAGCGCGCCGTCTATGCCCTAAGACCTTCCCAAAGATGGGGAGGGGGTCCACCCGTGTGCCAGGCAGCCCGGGCTCCGAGGGAATACACAGCCATGCGGCCCGGCCAGCGGGCACCAGCCAGGGGTGGATGGCGATCCGGGAAACGCCCGCAGGCCACGCAGCCTTGGGGAGATGGGAGGGGAGACTTGGCATCGGGCTCTGGCCCTGGGCAGGGGCGCGGCGCGGGGCCCTAACCCCGCGGCTGGTGTTCTGTGTTCCAGCACAACATGCCTTTCTGGCGGATATCCTGCCACGCGGACCTGGAGGCGCTGAGGCACGCCCTGGAGCTGGAGTATTTATAGCGGGACCCACCGCCTCACCGCCTGCCATCACGGGCGCATCCCACCCAGCCAGGCCCTCGCCGTCCCTGCCTCCCCGCCGGGCAGGGCCCCTGCGGCCGAGAGGACGTGCCTGGTGACCATCTCGGCGGCTGTCCCTGCAGTCCGAGCGCGGGTCCTGAGACGCCGAGAAGCCCACAGCGGCGCTGGAATATTTACCTTTGGAGAGGAGGCCTGGCTCGGGAGTCCAGGCCTGTCCACAAGACTCACGGAACAAAAGCAAGGAATTGCCGATTTGGAGGAGAGCTGGTGATGAGGAGGGGACAGGCTTGGGGTTTTTGTTTTGGTTTTTTCCTTTTTAATTTATGGACTAATCTCATTACTCCGGTATTACGCTCTCGTACCTGTGTTGTGGGTTTTCTTAGTCGTTGGTTTGGTTTGGTTTTCTAACCTGGCATGTGGGCTGGCGCGGCTCTCATTTACGCTCTCTCCGCTCCAAGCTGTGCTCTGGGGGGACAATCACTCTTTGAACAATTGGTGAGGGAGGCGATTCGGGGCTGATGGGAAGACTATTGCTTATTTTTGTTTTTAAAGACCCAACCTGACGTCATGTGGACAGTGCACGTGCCTTATGCTGCCATCTTGTTTTCTAGGAAGAGGGGACCCTGGGAGGAGGCGGTACTTTGTGACGGATAAAAGGCATTAAATAAAACCACGTTTACATTTTGAAGTGGGGTAGGGTGTCAGTATTTTATGACCACTCCCGGGGCTTCCATTAGAGGCACTAACAGACTGTCAGCCTTCCACCTGGAGGAGGTTTGGATAGACCTGCCCCTTGATCCTGAAATTAACTGCCCAGGTGGTCAACTAGGGTTCTGCTGTGAGGACTAAATGTCCCATGCTGGTTTTGACGGAAGCTAGGAGTCCACAGTCTGTGAGGTAAGTGTTTTAGCCTGAATTCTAGAGGTCTCCAAATTCCCAGGGGGCAAGGGTAGGGTCTTCCTCATTCTGTATACTCGGTACCCATAACGGTCTGACACAGATACGGCACTGAAGGCTGAAGGACAGATAGATGGATGGACGGACAGAGGGATGGTCAGACAGATGGACGGCAGATGGGTTATGGATGGGGGGTGGGGGGATGCATGGAGGAATGGATGATGGATGGATGGATGGTGGATAGCTAAGATTCTCTGGCCCCAGTCTGCTTAGTCTGCACTGTTTCCCCAGCAGTATCTTGCAGCTCTCGAGAACAATCTCAGAAGGAGAGTAACTGGACTATTCAGCACTCGCAAGCAAAAGCCCTTGGCCTCCCGGAAGTCTGCGCACGACCTGAGAACTTTCCGACCAGCCCAGCCAAAGGACAGAGACCCAAGGAAGTCCTCAGGTCAACCTCTGGGGCCGCCTATCCAAGGGATTTAGAAATCAGAGAGCAACCATTCCGATTTCTTTCCATGGCAAAGGACAGAGACACAACAAAGTAAGCGTACACAAAACAACAGAATTCTTCGGCTTACTTGACTGAAAAGTTTAGGGATGTGTGACCTCAGACACCCCCATCCCAAATGCAGAATTCAAGATATGGCTTTAAATTTTTTAACTCAGTCTCTTTCTCTCCATCTTTGGAGTCTTCAGTTTGGTTTCATTTACAGCCAATAGTCCACATACTTAGAGTAGATTTCCACTGATACAACACTAATTCTTCAAAAGACAACTGTTTTGGAATGTCAAGTTAAATTTATTATGTGAGTTAACAAATGTCCTTGTGGTTCAAATATTTTGAGTTGGTTCTTCCTTAGTTATTTGCAACCAAAAGCATCCCAACTTATATAGCACATAATAGGGTTAGTAGTAGTAGTAGTAGCAGTAAAACTCACAGGCTCAGATTTCTACTCAGGAAATCAGTCATTCATATTACCAACACCTCGAGCTGGGTATCTTTCAGCAGATATTAATCAAGCATCTAAAATGCACTGGCAGGGGCGCCTGGGTGGCTCAGTAGGTTAAGTGTCCGCTTTCGGCTCAGGTCATGATCCCCGGAGCCCGGGCTCCAGCCCCACATCCGGCTCCCTGCTCAGTGGGGAGTTGTCTGCTTCTCCCTCTCCCTTTGCACCTCCCCCTGCTCATGCTCTCTCAAATAAATAAATAAAATCTTAAAAAAAAAAATTTAAATGTGACAAGAGCAAGATTGAATCCCCTAATACACTAAGAGCTCTTAGAAACCAGTAACAACCAACCAAATATTGTAAAATGCTTGAAGGGGCTGGGAGGGATCCCTGGGTGGCGCAGTCGGTTAAGCGTCTGACTCTTGGTTTCCGCTCAGGTCGTGATCTCAGGGTCGTGATATCGAGCACCGTGTCAGGCTCCACGCTAAGCACAGAGTCTGCTTTGCATTCTGTCTTCATCCCCCTCTGCCTCTCCTGCTCATGCGTGCTTTCTCTCTCTTGCTCTCAAATAAATAAACTTTAAACAAAAAAATAAAATGCTTGGAGGCTAGCAGTGTCTGGCTGGCTCAGTCAGGGGAGCACTATGCGACTCTTGATCTTGGGGTTGTGGG
>JAPYYM010000525.1:0-14579 GCA_028534135.1 Potos flavus
TGAGTGAAATAAGTCAAGCGGAGAGAGTCAGTTATCATATGGTCTCACTTACGTGTGGACCATAAGGAGAAACATGGAGGACATTGGGAGAAGGAAAGGAAGGGTGAATTGGGGGAAGTCGGAGGGGGAGATGAAGCATGAGAGACTGTGGACTCCGAGGAACAAACTGAGGGTTTTGGAGGGGAAGGGGGTGGGGGGTTGGGCGAGCCTGGTGGTGGGTATTGAGGAGGGCACATATTGCGTGGAGCACTGGGTGTGGTGCATAAACAATGAATCTTGGAACACTGAAAAAATAAAAGTATTTGGGGAAAAAAATAAAAAAGTAAAAACTAAAGTCTATTTAAAAAAAAAAAGTGCATGTCTATAAAATTTTGTTGCAGAGCTATGCTCCCAAGCACAAGGTAAAGGAATATAATGGTTGGGGAGGCGCTTGCTTTCAGTTTCCAAATGGGAAAGGGGCAGGTCAGTATTAATAGAGAAACAAAAGCATTGTGCAAAGACCATCATCTACGTAGGTTGGTCTGAGAATTCTGGATGGAGCGGGAGAGGAGCAGGCTGAATCAGCAGAAGGCAGGGCTGCAAACGGGGGGAGCTTCTCGGACGGCTCTGGGTGGCCAAGGTCGCCTGGAGGATGTGCATCGAGTACGGTCCGCTTCGGACGGGGAGTCCGGTTTGCATGAGCACGAGCCCAGAGGGACACGGCCCAGGGGGAAGAAACGGCAATTTGTGGGGATATCAGGGCTGCAAGACAACGGTGCTGGACGAAAACCATTAGCAGGGGAAGGGGTGCCAGACTGCTCTCATTTCCGACTATGAATGTGTAGGAGGGAGGCATATGGAGTCAGCAGATTAAGGAAGTGTGCGGCTATCCCGTCGAATTGCTAAGCAATGAAAACAAAACCCATGCAGTCGTCGCTGAAGAATGTGCACAGGCTGCAGCACCACGCACACAGCTACAGGGTGGAGCCACGGATGCGTCCAGAAGAGCCCAGAGCCACGGCCCAGGCTCCTGGGCAATGCTGCTCCCCAAGAGATTCCATTACCCACTGAGAACACCGCCTGGGGGGGAAGGGGCAGCTTCCCCGCTCGGGCCAGGGGGCTCGTGTTGAATAGTTTGACCCACCAGTCAATGCAAAACCATCTCAGGGGGGAAAGAAATACAACTTGAAACAAATGTATCTTGGCTGCGTGGATGCCGTAGCCCCCCGTGAACCCCGCATCACTCTCGCCAACCTGAGACCTGACGTCAGAGCCTGAAAATCCCGCTCCACGTCTGAGGTTTAGACGTCTTCATAAAAGCCACTTATTTGACCTCCCAGTTCACAGACCACAGGTATTTAGAATATTGTGCAAGAAAATCCTGTGCACATGTGCAGTGGGCTCTGCTCAGATGTGCTAAAACCAAAGACCCGTCTAGACAGGGCATCCTCGGATTTTGCCGCGGGTCAGCGATTCCTGGAAGAGTTGAATCTTTTCACGGAGATCGCGGGAATGAACTTTGCCCTGGAACCACACGGGGTCCAGCT
Source organism: Potos flavus (assembly GCA_028534135.1). Taxonomy (NCBI): domain Eukaryota; kingdom Metazoa; phylum Chordata; class Mammalia; order Carnivora; family Procyonidae; genus Potos; species Potos flavus. Next base: position 1,527 of record JAPYYM010000525.1, read on the forward strand.
GTTGTGTGGTGCTGTGATTGCTTTGTGTTCTTTGGGCTGTGGCCTAGTTACGGTTCTCCGGAGAGAGAAGCAACAAGAGATCAAGCGAGATAGAGATACGGACCCAGGTAGAGATACCGATAGAGAGATATAGAAATACTCTGTGTCCCTACCTGTAGGTCTTCATTTTATCACTGTCTATCTGTCTATCTATCTATCCATCCCTCTGTCCATCTGTCTATCCACATATCCATCATCTATGTATCCATCCCTATGTCTGTCTATCATCTATCTACCTGGGTCTGCCTGGTGTTGTATGTCAGCTAAGATGAAGTCATGCATTGTTTTCAATGTTTGGGGGAAAGTCAAAAGAACAATCTTCTACGACGCCTGACAATGACGTGAAATTCACATTTCCGTGTCCACAAATAAAGTTTTATTGGAACACAGCCATGCCCACGGGTTACGTATTGTCTACACCCACTTACCCCCTTACAGGGCAGAGTTGACGCGGCACCAGAGACCACGCATATGGCAAACAAAAGCCAAGAATATTTAGCCTTTTTACGGAAAAAGATCGCCCAGCCGTGCTGTACAGCTTTGAGAAGGCCAGACGAAACCCAAAAGCTTAAGAAATAGTCTATTAACTGCCCCCTATCTTTGACACCACGTTTTCCTGCAAATCCCCCTTCTGGGATTCCACGGACTTTCTCCCTTTTTTGCCTTTGGGAGGGTTTTCCACCTTTGAGAACCCACCTTCTGTAACACCCATGCCGTCCTTGGACAGGCCCCCGCCATGGGTGTGGTCCTCCCGACTTCCCATTTTTCTTAACTAGCCCCAAACAGCCCAGCACTTAACAGCTTCCATTGCTCTGAGTCAATACTTTTGGAAAACACAGACCATTACTTTTCCTTCTACAAGCAGCCAGGGCATGTCTTTCCCCCCTGCCAAGTGCACACGAACCGAGAGGATCATAATTGCTTAAGTGCACTAACCATAAATACCAATTTCGCAAGACTATAAACCCAGCAGCAGCTATGAACTCGACGCACATTCCAAACGACAGCCTCGTTTGTGTTTGATTGAGGAGAGCGTTGCGAGGATGATTTATGTGTTGGTGCTGCACTGACATGCAAGCTAGGGAGCTCAGCTGAAATCGCACAGTCGTCGAAGCAGCAATGGCTTTTTGAAGGAAAGAAAAGATGGCGGAGCAAGGCTGGTCAATATGGCGTCTTGGCTCATAGACAAGGGGGAAAGTATCAGGAAGCATCAGGTCCACCTCAACTCCTGATCTAAGCAGGTTGCACACATACAAACTCATCTCGTGCTAGCCTAGAATGGGCTTTCCTTCCAGAATCCCGGAAGATGATGGCATGCCTCCTTGGGGAATGGAGCCATGAGTAGCGTGGTTCCAGTTATGACATGGGTGGGAGGAACGAATTATTGGTCTCTTCTGGCCCCTGGAGTACGTTATTAATAGTCCAATCATGAGATAGACTCTCTTTTTTAATTGCATCTTTTCACTCTGGAAAATGTCATCCGGGTCCAAGAAAAGGAGAAACTCAGGTAAGGGCCATCGATGCCATAGCAAGACCAGACCATCGGACACCCTCCTGTCACCAAGGGATGGTCTTGGGTTGGTTTCTGGGGCTGGGACTGAGCGCAAAGGAGAGTATATTAACAGACGTTGAGTGAATTGTGCAAAAAGAGGAGTTTTGTAGCTATGCGTGTATTCTTAATGTATTGTGTATAGTGCTTAATGCTATGCACAAGAAAATAAGATGTAATTAAATAACTGAATGCAATTGTCCCATGCTTGGGATTAGCTTCAAGGTAAGTCTGAGAGTGTAGGAGGGGACAGGTACAGGTGTAGATTAAATGGGGTTGCCCACGAGTTGGTAATTAATCAACATAATGGGTACATGGGGGAATCCAACAGACTATTCTCCCTACTTTTTTTTTTAAAGGTTTTTATTTATTTATTTGAGAGAGAGAGAGCAAGCAAGGGATAGGGGCAGAGGGAGAGGGAGAAGCAGACTCCCCGCTGAGCAAGGAGCCCAACACCGGACTCAGTCCCAAGACCCTGGCATCAGACGCTAAACTGACTGAACCACCCTGGCGCCCCTCTCCCTACTTTTGAATATGTTTGCAATTCTCCAGAAAACTTTAATCTAATCATAATGAAACCTTTGGAAGGCAGACATTTAAAGATTTATTCTTCCCCCATTCCCTTAAGGGATCCGAAATCTATTAATATAAATATATCCCTGTCAACCACAATGACAACATTTTTAAAGATAATTCACTTGCGAGCTTCCTGGCAGCCAAGGGAAAAAGTGAGACCTCTCCTCTTATATGAATAACAATTGCCTGGTGGTGGGTATTGAGGAGGGCACATATTGCATGGAGCACTGGGTGTGGTACATAAACAATGAATCTTGTAACACTGAAAAAATAAAAGTATTTGGGGGAAAAAAAAATATATATATATATATAAAAAAAACAAACAAACCAATTTCCCAACATTTCCTTCCCACAAAGGAAAGCTGTTCCAGTCATATCTCTGAGTCATTAATACCAAACATGTCTTCATTAATTCCCCTACAGTGAAGAGAGTGACACAATTTGTAAATATGCTCTGCTATAAATATTTTCATCTTAACCCCCAGTACATAATAACAAAGTGGTGCTCAGAGGAAGCAATTCTTATGTGCAGAAGTACAAGAGAAGGAGTCCAGAATTCAGCTTTTGGATGATCCAGACTCAGTTGAAAATTGTGGTTGGCAGGGATATACTAACAAATTTCAGGTCAAGAGGATAAGGAAAGAGTAAATTTTTAAATGGTCTGCCTTCCAAAGTTTTCATTATCATTGGATTAACTTTTCCTGGAGAATTGCAAACATATTCAAATAAAATAAAACCATGCTATCTGGGACCAGCGGTCCTTCCAACCATCATCCCCAAATATCGTATTTCTCACACGGCAGCTTGACCCAAATGAATGGCATTGTAAGGTCATCTCAACAGGCAAAGCCATGGAAAACCCACAGTTTCTGTGGCTGAGGAAGGACAGATGCATAAACCCTAATAATAACGTGCCTTGAGAACAGCATCACTATTATCCTATCATGGGGGCTCATGGCAGAATGGGGGGTGGGGAGCCTTCTCAACATAGCTAATACGTTCCCTATAAATGAGCCTCCTTCCTGTCCCTTTGTCTCCCACTCTTTCTCTCATACGCACGCACACACACACAGTTTCCAATCTCCTGCACCGTCCATATCCCTCACATCATTTTAACCAAGGAGATGTTTCAAAGTCAGACTGATCCCAGCAACAGAAATATCGCCATCACTCACCTGTAGAGTTTCTAGATTTGAGCCGTGCAGTGTCTTTGTGAAGTCTCGAGACATTTCGTGCAAGAGATCATTTTAGGTCACGAGAACCACCATATGCCATTACTGCATGCTTGCAAACCCACTTGGTCTCAGTGGCCGCCTCCAAAAATAATTATATGACGTTAAGACAATGTATCGTGAGTGACTGTTACGGTCATGACTTCCTTGTAGGAACAGGAGTCTGTTGGCATGCCTGGATTATATTAAACTAATATAATATAATATAAGAATTATAATAAATTAATTTAGAATCAGACTTATAATAAGTTAATATACTACTCTAATGAATTAGTATACTATCAGGATTAATATACTATATATAATAAATTAATATATTATCAGGATTATAATAAATATACTATCAGGATTATAATAAATTAATATACTATTAGATAAATTAGTATACTATCAGGATAAATATATTATATCTAATAAGTTAACATACTCTCAAGATTATAATAAAGTAATAAATTACTATAATAAATGGATACACTATCAGGATTAACATACTATATTTAATAAGTTACTATACCATCAGGCTTATAATAAATTATACACTATCCATACTACAACGAATATACTACTATAATAAATTAATATCTTATCAAGATAATATACTATGTTATACTATCAGGATTTTAATAAGTTAATGAACTACTATAATAACTTCATATACTATTAGGATTAATATACTATATATAATAAATTGTATGCTAATTATATTAATTTTAATAAATTAATAAGCTAACATACTATTAATGCAATAGATCAATATGCTAACAGTAAATAAACATTTGCTGTTTGAAGACGCTTGGTGTTGGGGAGGTAGAGCATTTTTTACTTACTTCCATCTGCTATGGGCTCAGGGCTCTGATGGCTGGAGTGTCTCCCATGGCGAAATCAAGTCCTTTAGGTGCTGCCTGCTGGAAAGAGTGGGAATATTACTAACTGAGATGTTTAAAGAACCTATACATAACAGATAAAATAGTTTAATATCCATCAGCTAGTAAGTGACTGCTACATCAGCAGTAAAATAAAGAACCAGATTTGGCCGCGGCGATAAGCGCTGGTGCCCCCCGACGTAAGTGTAAGGACATTCACATGGGCTCACATGGGCTTAAGGAGAAACTGACTCTATGGCAAGTTCCCACTCGGTTGTAGCTCTCATGCTTGGGAGGCTCACAAATATGAATCTACCTTCCAACATCTATCAGAGAGAACTATTTCACACACTCAGAAAACTTGGTTAAAAGGTATTTTCAAGGGACTATACACAGCAATAGTAAGTTTTAATAAAATTAAGTATCTGGTGGATATATATAATGCCAACTGAATTACCTTAAATAATTCTAAAGAACAATAGTACAATTGAATATAAATGACGTCTACAATTCATGTGGTGTAATGATGCCTCTGAAGCGGTAAAATATTCCAGGGTCTGGGAATCACACACGCACATCTTTAATGAAAGAGGTAGGAGAGGTCAGGTGTCAGCTCCGTCGCTTAGGACAATGACACCTTCCCAAGGTAACTCATGACCACATCACATGGTTTTTCATCTGAAGAATGAGAATAATAGCAGTCACTGGGGATATTAGCTATGAATGGATGAATGGATACATGAGAGAGAGAGAGAGAGAGATGATAGTGGATGGATAGATAGATGAATGATGGGTGGATGGATGGATGGATGGATATATAGGTCAGATAAATAATAAGTGGATGGATGGATAGATGAATAGATAGATAGATAGATAGATAGATAGATAGATAGATATAGATAGATATAGATGAATGGATATATAGGTCAGATAAATGATAAGTGAATGGATGGATACATAGATAGATGATAGATAAACAGATGACAGAATGGATAGATGGAAAATTTATAAATCCGATAGATGGTGAGAGATACAGAGAGATGAGAATTAATGGAATTGATAAGATATAGATGATCGATAGATTTTAAAAAGGTAATATATGTCATATGTAATCATATGAATTTATACTTATGCCCACGCCATTGAGCTTCTCATGAGGGTAACAACCCCAGCAATTAAATGTTGGGGACTTCCATTGAGTTACCATTGCAATTTGGACTTGACAATGCCATATAACTTTAAAAACCAAACTCTTTTAAAATTCTCAGGTTCCTAGAATATTCAGTTAAAAAGAACTGGCAGGCCCCCAGGAAGGACACCTCCGAAAGGCACCTGTAGCCGCCCCGACTTCATCCCCTACTTCATCCCCTCCAGTCTCTCATTTGCTAGAGCATATGCGCCCGTGCTCCCGGTTTGCTCCTATTGGGAAATATATTTGGGTTGTCAATATATGGATTCTAGCTTTGTATCCTGAGAGGACGTGGAGATCCAACGCATTTGGAAAATTATTTTCAAGGCTGACCTCACTCTTCTGCCGTCTTTGGTAGAGGCTGCGGCCAATGCCAGTTTTGCTCACATAGACATGCCAAATGGATGAAGAACTCCATAGTCTGGGAGGCACTGACCTAGATACAAAGACTGAGGAGTGATTTCCAGCTTCTGCTGGTGACTCACCTCAAACTGTCAGTCTTCAGAGTCTGCGAGTTCTGAGCTCTGGTGGGGCAGAATCCGGAAGGATAAGACTGGCCTGGGCCATTGGGATGCAGGACTGGAAACGTCAGACGAGCTTAGCCCCTCTACCCTCAGCACGCATCAGAAAAGGATTTTCCTCTTGAGGTTCTGCTACGGACCTTCATCCCCTCCAAGTCCTGAATGGGTAGATTTCAGGCAAGGCTGAGCTCAGATGTGGACAGCCTGCAAAGACTTTCTCCAAAGGTCTCACAGTCCCAGGTTCTAGAGTTGGAGACCTGGTATCTTTGGGGACATTTTCTCAGTCTCTGAGAGGAACAAGTTGCCACAATTTGGAAGGGTTGTATTTCTCTTTAATTGTGACCAATCCCATCATGATCCAGGACATGCGGGAGCTGGGATGCACGGCGACCACGGTTCAATGCTGTCTCTCTGCTGGAAGAAAGCCAAGCGGTGTTTGAACGGAAAGGGATCTTGGGACTCTTCTCTGTAGAGTTTATAGATGTTCAGGGAGGTCCTAAGGGGTTAGAGGAGGACCAATGGGGGCCAGACCCCAGCCAGCAATTCCCACACTCATGCGGTCTCATCGATCAAGAGAAAATTGATCTCCTATGGCAACCAAGTACTTGTTCCCATTCTGCTCCTCGTTCTCGTGGAAGACGCGACGAGCCTTTATAAGGTCAGAATCGGTGACTTTCTGGCCAGCACGGGTCCCTGAACACTTGAACGAAAACAACCCTAAGCGTCAGGAGGCAAGGCAGCCTTGAACGAGCTCACGGGTCCAACGTGTTAATGTGTGAGGAAAGGTGAGCAAATGGTAAGCGTCCAGGGAGGAAGAAAATGTTTCCCGGCCGTCAAAACATGGGGAAAGAGACACCTTGACCATCGCTGGCTTCTCCCAAACCAGGGAGTAAATGGTCTTACTAAGGGAAGGGACATGAATAAACACCACAGGATTCCAACAAAACTCCAGTCCAGGGGATAAACTCTTTTTTTTTTTTTAGCTTCTAACATCTGGAGCTTCTAGATTCTGTCAATGGTGCATATTTTAGAAACAACTGACACATATTTGGCCTCTCCACATGAGATCAGGATGCTGCTAGAGAGCCCTACAGGCTTCCCTTTCACAGCTTGGTTGGTTATGTATCAGAGCAGGTTACGTTATAGACGATGCGACATCTGACAAAAACAGTACAGTCTCTTCTCATTAACCTTTGCAGATTTTTTTTATATCTGCCGATGAGCTTCCCAATGACAATGGTCATTTTTTTTTTTAATCATAAAGATGTTAGGGTACACCCTTGAGTTTCTCATAAACTCCTTCGGTCATGAGAAGGAAAGTTTCCATCATTAATGGAAAGCACATGCTGAGGTTTCGATGACATCAGTCTGATTCCTGAAGAATGAGGGGACTTGGGGATTCTGGGCTGTTAAGAAAAAACAAAGAGAAGGAAAGGGAAGGAGCCTTGGGCTTACTCAGCACTCTCGGGGACACCAAGGAAAGCACTTGGGAGGGGATGAAAGTGCATCCGTGACGACGGCCCATCGTTGTATCGGGGGGCATAGGCGCTGACTCATAAGCACGGAGGTGGCTTTGGGGGTGGTGTCATCGCTGGGGAAGGTAGGCGGCATCGGCCGTTGGAGGCGCAAAGCTGGTATCGCGGCTCCAGGAGGAAGCATGTGTCCCCCTCCAAAGCTCGGTGTCCTCGGCTCTCCAGTGTCCCCGGCCACCGCTCGTGAGTCATGTCTTGACCACAGACATCTGACCCACCCAACACTCCCGCCGCCCACGCTGGCCTCCCGGAGAGGCACCTCCTGGACATTCCCTCCGGCTCCTTCTAGGCCTTTCCCTCCCCCGAATGACCATAAATACCAGATGGCAGATGCTGCTCAGCACTGTTCTCAGGAAAGCCGTAGCAAAAGCTCTCTAACGGCCTTGTGTTCATGGACACTGTTTCTCTTGACCTCGTCCTTCCCTGAGGCTGCTGTCCTTTCTGTCTTGCTTCCATCAGCAGCGAGGGTCGTCACACACCGACCTCCCTTCTTTCCTGCCATCCCTGGGCTCCCGTCCATGGCTCAGCCGGGCCCCGGGTTCTTCTGATGCTGACCTAGGAAACATGGTGCCACGTCCTTCCCAACCCAAGAAACCACTGTCAAGATCGAATTTTCTGTGAGCTGCTCAGCCCCTTGTCCTGTGTTCACGTCAGACTCTTCCCAAAGTCCCACTGATTCCAGCACCTTCCCAAAGTCCCACCAATTCCAACATCTTCCCAAAGTCCCACCGATTCCAGCATCCTTTTCCAATCTGCTCCTTCTCCTGCACCCACTGCCATTTTCCTGCTCCTCATCGTCCCCCCGAGGACGGTGGCAGACACGGGCACTCCCACTCTCCCCTCCACTCCAATTTTCCCTTTGTCCTTTTGGTCATAGAGCCCCTGGTGGTCTGTTGGGCACATGGTTGCACTGGAGGCTGTCATTCCCCACCTCCCTTGCAGCTATGGTGGCGCGAGGCCACATTGCAGCCATGAGCTGTGGAAGGAATGGGCTGGGCCCCCCAATGCCCCCTTCCACTCTCCCGAAGGCCAGGTCCCACTGGTGCCATGTGGGGACCCAGTAGACAGAGATTCCACCTGCTCTGTTCTTCTGTCTTCTGGGGATCACCGTTCCTAAGCGCCTGCTGTCCAGTCTTCAAGACTGTTCTTTGAGTCTTTACTTCTTGATCGGTTGACGTCGGAGGGTAAGTCCACTACTTCCATCTTAACCAGAAGCAGAAGTATGGCCCCGACGCATCCTACTGACTTTCTCGACCTTAGCACCGAACGCCCACATCTCGGGATGAGTCTCAGCACGGAACCTCTGACTTCGTGGGAAGAGCAGGAAGGTTGGAAATCTGGGAGGCATTCATGAATTGTACTTCTTTCATGTCCCTCACTCCATTCTACCAATAACCCAATCCCGGTGGTTTGGCCCCTGCGATAAAAGCTTATGTAATTAATATTCACCCTATTTGCCATGCCTGAGGGCCGAACGTGCCCATGCCAGCAGATATTTTAATTAAGAACTGCCATTGAGCCTTGAACCATGCGGCCATGAACCGCACGGGTCCCTCGACATGTAGATCATCTCGATGAATACAGCACAGTCCTGTATGTGTGTTTTTTCTTCCTTATGATTTTCTGAATCCCGTTTTCTTTTGTCCAGCTTACTTTGCTGCAAGAATACAGTACGCAATACATACAACATACAGAATATGCGTTAACGGACTATTATGTTACTGGGAAGTCTTCCGGTCAATGGTAGGCTATGAGTGGTTAAGTTTTTGGGAAGTCCAAAAAGTTATACATGGATTTCCAACTGCTCGGGATGGGGGGAATCAGTGCCCCAAACCAAGCATTTTTCAAGGGTCAATTGTATTTAACTTACAGTTGAATCTACTTTTCTAATATATAGCTACTCCTTAAGCTTTAAGGGACATCTGGTCTCTTCATCACCCCCCCCCCCCGCCCCTGCATCCCAAATTTAAGACTTTATAGAATCGTAAAGCTCAGCCTTTAACACAGATATCCCAGCTCTTTACTGCAAGGTTCACACCCAGGACTGTAAATTGAAGTCCCAGGGAGAATATTATCAAAATTCAGCCCAGCCCAACCCCACCCCCGGCATGCTGGTGTAGCAGGTCTGGCAAAAAAGAGAGAATCTTAACCATCTTATTGTGAAAAAAAAAAAAAAAGAATCTCTAGATATTTCTGATGCATCCCGCCTTCCAAAGTCGTCATTACAGAGCAAAGCAGTGCCTTCGAAATAGTTAAACTTCCCAGTTGATCGTGTCTCACAACGTGGATAAGAAAGTGACACATTTGCAGGCAACAGCCCAGCGAAGAAGATAATTTCCTTCTGTATGTTCATTAGGAAACTGGGACAATTCCTCTTGCCTCCTGCCAAGTTCTGCAGAAGCTGGAGCCTTGTGTCTTCAGCTGGCTCACCAACCCCCCCCCCCGCCCCCGCCCCGGCCCCCATACAGGCGGCTGTATCTCTACTGGGTGGAAATTACACTGGGTCGTTGGTAGTTTGCAAGACAGGATATGAGAGCATTTGGGCAAGGAAAGGGCCAGAGCTTCGGGGAGTGCTGAGAGCGTGGGCTTCGGCAGCAAAGGCGGAAAACAAATGGGAAACAGAAATGCAGAGATTTGCTCCCTTCCAAGGCCAGAGGAAGGCAGAAAGGAGCCGGTGGTAAGTGCTACATGAGTAACAGCAGACAATGGGTGGCTGGGCTGAGGGAAGCCTGCGTAGACTCCGTCCCCATGGCGGCACAAAGCAGGCAGGTGGCTGGGAGACAGGCTGGTGGTCATGGTGACATGGTATCGAAACCAAGTCAGGCACACACACGGAAAGATGCTCCACGTCCCGCCTCACCAGGGAAATGCCAATGCAAACCAGCATGAGATCCCACCTCACACCTGTCAGGACGGCTTGCATCAACGAGACAAGAAACCACAGATGCTGGCAAAGATGTGGAGAAAGGGGGACCCCCGTTCACTGTTGGTGGGAATGCAAGCTGGTGCAGCCACTCTGGAAAACAGTGTGGAGGCTCCTCAAAGAAGCTGAAAATAGAGCTCCCCTACGACCCAGCAATCGCACTACTGGGTATTTACCCAACGAAAATGAAAATAATAATTCGAAAAGACGCATGTACCATTATGTTTTTTGTGGCATTATTTACAATAGCCAAGATATGGAGACAGCCCAAATGTCCATGGGTAGAGGAATGGACGAAGAAGTTGTATATATATTCCCACACACACACACACAGACACACACACACAGTGGAATATGGACTATTACTCAGCAACAAAAACAGGTGACATCGTGCCCTCTGAGACAACATGGATGGACCGTATTACACCAAGTGAAGCAAGTCAGATGGAGAAAGACAAATCCCATATGATTTCATTTCTATGTGGAATCTCAAAAACAAAACGAATGAACAAAGAAAGCAGAAACAGACCCGTAAGTAGAGAGAGCAAAGCGATGGTGGCCGGAGGGGTGGGGCTGCAGAGGGAGGGGTGAAATGGGTGGAGGGGAGGAGGGAGGAGAGCCTTCCAGTGTGGGAATGACTCGGTCCCAGGACTAAAAGGAGCAGCCGCGGGAATACAGTCAACGGTGTTGTCATCGTGTTCGGGGATGGATGGTGGCTACAGGAGTGGTGAGCACAGCATGGCCTAGATGGCGGACTCCACTAGATCCAGTAGACAGTCGATTCAGTAAACCGTAGATCCAGTAGACAGTAGATCCAGCAGACAGTAGATCCAGCAGACAGCAGATCCAGTAGACAGTCGATTCAGCAGACAGTAGATCCAGCAGACAGCCGATTCAGTAGACAGTAGATCCAATAGACAGCAGATCCAGTAGACAGTAGATCGAGTAGACAGTCGATTCGGTAGAATTGCCATGTTGGGCACCATAGACTAATGCAACTGTGTGTGTCAGCTACAAGGAAGACACAAAACCAATCGAAGAAGGCAAACGCAGGCAAAGTTGTCCCATGTCAACTTGGCGTCATCTCGTTTCCAGGTTGTTGCTCAGAGGCAAGAAAAGCCACTCCGTGGGGCTGAAATTCTCTCCAGATTTGCTGAGGTCGCCAAGAACACCAATATAAGCACGGGCGACAGGAGGGAAGGAAGTTTTCTCACACGATGCTCAGAATCCGGGAAGCGCTGGGGTCCAGCGTATGGAAATGCTGGGAGAGCATCGCAGTGTCAGATGGCCCGCCTTCGGACATAGGCGATTCCGGAAACTTCTGAGCAGTGCTGGTCAAGTCTTGCAAGGGTCCTTGGAATCTCTGGCTTGGGAAGTTCTATTGAGTGAGTTGATATCAGCTTGGAGGAAATTGAGGGAGGAGCAAACAGGTGCTGGGCTGATTTTTCCTGAAGGCACGAGCTCAGACCAGGTCACACACGGTCCGATGCACCGTTTCTTTTTACATCTTTTCTCTTGACAGATCGGACAGTATGCAATATCCCACCAATACATTGAGGGCAAGACACCAAAAAACACAAAAGCGTTTAGGAAGACCAGAAAAACATTTACACCTAGGAGAGATAAAGAGCAGCCCCAGCATTTTATAAGAAATGCATCCCTTAGGCAACTTGGCACAATGGCGATTAAGGGGGAAATCTGGAATATTTGGAGATTTTGTAAGTCTAGAACGTGCTTTGCTTTCATGATGTTCGATAGTTTTGGGAAAAAAAGAGATTTGGGGAGGTGGGTGGGGGGATGGGGTAACTGGGGGATGGGCATTGAGGGCATTGAGGGCATTGAGGGTAATGAGCCCTGGGTGCTGTATGCAACTGATGAATCACTGACCTCTACCTCTGGTGAAAAAAAAAGAAAAAGGAAAGAAAGAAGAGGGTTTTGCTTCAAAGACCCAGATACTGACAGCTGATCTGAATTGTGCATACTCGATTTTGTTTATGGATAACGAGGACATTTACTTTGTCCTTCCAGGTCCGCCCAGCTCCCATCGATAGAGGAAGAAGGTACGTGAGGGATTATCCCCCTGAGAATTAAAATCTTGCACTTGAGCAAGTCTGACTCGGAGGGACTCCACGTTCGGGGTGGTGGCTATGTCCTCTACGTTCCCTCAGGGACGTTCCCTCGGTGACTAGCTTCTCTCAGTGACGTTTGGCATAGTTTCGTAGTGTTCTTTCTCGATATCATTGGGATTTAAGACAATGCCAGTTCTAGAAGGCTGGGCAGAAACAAAGCCTTCGTGTTTTCTGTGTGTCCGATAAGGATGACGATTTCAAGGATGCGCATACTTCTTTCTGCAAACCAGAGGTCTCGGGGCACGTGGAGACTGCGGTGATGGTCACCAACGTGCGAGGATGCCCGGGTTGGAATTGCCCAAGCCCGTTAACGTCGCTCCCCTTCCCGGGTATCCCACTGCAACTCTGTCCTCGGATCTTTAAATAGCACAGACGGGTGGTCACATGTACAGATATATATACATGTATATATTATATATAGATCGATTTACACACCTATATTATGTGTTTATATGTATACACATTATGTGTGCGTGTATATAATGTATACATATGATGCA
>JAPYYM010000526.1:0-14577 GCA_028534135.1 Potos flavus
CACAAGGGGACGGGGACTGGGTTTCGGTCCCCCTGGCACTACTCATTTTATGAACCCAACCGGCCGCTTTTGGGGAACTCACCAAAGATGCCACCTGTCGATTCCCATTTCCCTCTGACCCCTGTACTGCTGCTTTTTTCTGTTTATTTTTTTGGTGGCCATCAGCATGTCCCACTCTAACCGGCCCTTCCAACACCCACAGTCTGAGGCCTCTCCGGGCCTCAGTTTCTTCATCTCTAAAATGGGGACATTAATGCTTGTCCTTCCTGCCTTACCACTCCTCCCTGAGAGGGCTGCCTTCCCCAGCAGCAGCTTCCTAAGCCTTCCCTGAGGGAATCAAGCAGGCAGGCAGGGGCCTTTGACGGGACGGGTGAGCGGAAGTAAGGAGAACAGGCCAGAAATCTCTGGCCTCCCTGTAGGGCCCACACGACGGGCCCCTGGAAACTGCAGCAGACAGGCAGAACTGTCAGCGTCCCCTTCACCGCAAAAGCTCTTGGGTTTGTGGCTTTTCTGTGTGTGGCATCTGAGAGCTGCTCAAAGCCTCTGGTGCCCAGGAGCGGACAGCGCCTGTCATGTGACCTTGGAGTCACCTGCGTCACCTACGCGTAGGGAGCAAGCCCAGGTGAGGAGCCACAGAGGACAGTTGTCAGCAGGTAAAAGCAAATGCTGACCCTGTGAGGAGGTCAAGGGCAAGGGGCTGTGAGAAGCACGAGGAGGAGGAAGCCGGGAGGGAGGGGACCGCTCCCCAGCCGAGCATGCCCCCTCCCGCCCCCCGCAGCTGTGCTGGAAAGAACCCGGACTCTGAGGTCAGGGGTGGGATGGGAGGAAGAGCACAGCGCGAGGAGGAAGCACGAGCATGCGCTCTGCCTACTTCGCACTTGCGCTTTCCGGGCTGGGCTGTTATGATTGTTCCAGGATGTGGCCCAGGGGGGTTCATTTCCTTTCTTCCACCTTGTGATAACAAAGGCCACTGTTTGTGTGCCCACAGCCGGCCAGTGTCCTGGACACTTTCCCTCCATTGTGTCATTTCACCCTCACGCCCACCCTGGAAGGCTGGGAGGGGAGCCAGACCTGTCCTTGTCCTTTCGGTGGCCAGGCTACTGTCCAGGTGTGGGAGGCAGCCCGAAAGGGCCAGCCCGGGCCCCTGAGGAAGGTGTCTCTCCCCTGGGGCGGGATGTCTTCCTTCCGTCCAGCTGGAACCCCGCGGTGACTCTCCCCTGAACCCCAAGTGGGCTCATGGGTGCTGGGGCTCCCGACTCCCCCCCACAAGGTGCCTGGGGGCTCCTCGCCTCTCCCGGTGCCTCCCGCCTGCTCTCTGGGAAGCCTCTGGGCTGCTTTTCTAAGCTGGTGCAGACCCCCAGGCCCCCATCTCCCCCGCTGTGGGCCCCAGGGGCTCAGCCTACACTCTTACTTTTTTTAACAAATAGAATCATTAAAAAAAAAAAAGAAGAAACATTTTCCATACCATTTGGTAAACAGGAAAAAGAAAAAAAAAAGGCCCATAAACCCAATATCCTCATAGTATTTTGGTATTTTTCTATCACCCTTATTTTTTGCTGTGTACTTTTTACTCAGTTAAATTATGTTTTACCAGACTTTCTGTGGCCCAGGCCTGTGCCGGGGGTGAGTGTACAGGGGGGAAAAGACCGAGCACCTGTCCTTAAAAGGCTCCGACGATCTAGAACCAGCTGTCTGGCTCGAATTCTTGCTCTTCCACCCACTAGCTGTGTGACGTAGGACCCATTACTTTACCTCTCTGTTCCTCAATTTTCTCCTATGTAAAACCAGGATTATGTGACAATTTCATAGGATGGTGGTACAGATTTTTAAAAAGATTTTATTTATTTGAGAGCGAGAGCATGCAAGCAGGGGGAGGGGCAGAGAGAGAGAGAGAGAGAGTCTCAAGCAGACTCCCCACTGAGCACGGAGCCCAGCCTGGGGCTCCATCCCATGACCTTGAGATCATGACCTGAGCTGAAATCAAGGAGTCGGACGCCTAACCAGCTGAGCCACCCAGGCGCCCCAGGGTGCCGGTCCGGATGAAAGATTATATATGTGAAGTTCTCAGACCAGGACCAGAGCACAGAGAGGCACATGGGTGTTTGGTGTGATTCATGTGATTAAGTGTATGGTCTGGCAGGAGGATGGAGGAGAGCAAGGACGGATCAGACAAATCAATGGGGAGGGGGGAGGAGGTGCGAGACAGAGTGTTTTCTGCAGTTGTGCATGACGGGGGGACCAAGGCCACAGCCAGCACAGGGAGCACCGTGGACTCGATGGCCCAGGGTCCGTAACACCCCCCACGTGCTTCCTGAGTTGTTGAGACCTTCGCAGTCACAGCTTTCAGTGACCACGTGCTGTCTGGAGAGAGCACGTCCCAGTTTACAATCTCTATGATGTAGGGCGCCAAAGTTGCTTCCGCTTCTGTGTCAGATGGAAAGCGCTGCAGGGGCACACTGATGCGCGCGCCATGCCTTCCATCTCGGGGGTTTCTTTTTCCAGGGTCTGGTTCCCATGCCTTCTCTTGGGGTCCCTCCCTTCTCCCCGGTCTCTGGGGAGGGGCGCAGGCACCCCAGCGTGTGTGTCCTCTCAATTCCCGAGTGCAGAAGAAAGAAGGAACTTGATACAGGTCTAAACATTCTTCTTCCTTTTTTTTTTTTTTTTTTAAGATTTTATTTATTTATTTGAGAGAGAGAGCATGAGCAGGGGGAGGAGCAGAGGCAGAGGGAGAAGCAGACTCCCCCACTGAGCAGGGAGCCCGATGTGGGGCTTGATCTGGGACTCTGGGATCGTGACCTGAGCTGAAGGCAGACGCTTAACCGACTGAGCCACCCAGGTGCCCTCTGGTCTAATCATTCTTTAAAGATTATTTATTTATTTATTTGACAGAGAGAGAGAGATCACAAGTAGGCAGAGAGGCAGGCAGAGAGAGGGGGGAAGCAGGCCCCCCGTTGAGCAGAGAGCCCGACGTGGGGCTCAATCCCAGGACCCTGAGATCATGACCTGAGCCAAAGGCAGAGGCTTTAGCCCACTGAGCCACCCAAGTGCCCTCTGGTCTAATCATTCTTAAGAACATTCTCGTTTAATCCTCACAGCGCCAAAAGGGGAACTTGTCCTCATTTTAAAAAATTTATTTTAGAGAGAGCAGGCAAACGAGAGTGAGAACGGGGCAAGGGGCAGAGGGAGAGAGAGAATCCCAAGCAGACTCCCCACTGAGTGCAGAGCCTGACATGGGAGTCGATCTCACGACCCTGAGATGACCTGAGCTGAAATCAGGAGTCAGACGCTCAACCGACTGAGCCACTCAGGTGCCCTGAGCACTGTCCTCATTGTAAAGGCTCATAGTCTGCTCACACCACATCTTACTACTGATCATAAGAGGAAGGACATTACAAAGCTTCCAGATGCTTCCAAGCTCTTTAGTCTCGGTCTTCGTTTCCTTATGCATCAAAGGGAGGGGAATGGGGGCGCCTGGGTGGCTCAGTGGGTTAAAGCCTCTACCTTCGGCTCGGGTCATGATCTCAGGGTCCTGGGATCGAGCCCCACATCGGGCTCTCTGCTTGGTAGGGAGCCTGCTTCCCCCTCTCTCTCTGCCTGCCTCTCTGCCTACTTGTGCTCTCTCTCTCTCTGGAAAATGAATAAATAAAATCTTTAAAAAAAAAAAAAAAGGGAGGGGAATGGAGGGGAAGAGGCCTGATGCCTGTTGAGCATTTATCGTCTGCCAGTTTCTATTACTGTTGTGGTTCTCGTGTTACAGATAAGGAAACTGAGACACAGAGGGGTTAAGTGACTTGCCCAAGGACACACAGCTGGCGAGGATGGGAACACGGTTTTGCTCCAGCCCTCTGCCTTTGCAGAGACTAAAAGGGGACAATCTCATAAAGTAAAGCTCAAGGCCTGCCGCCCAGGAAGTGCTGTCTCCTGGTATAATTATCATTATTGGCCCTTCCTCCCTTTATCGGTGGTTCTTTGAGGCTTCTTGTTCTTCCTTTTATCCCGAAGCTCACTGCTGTCCTCAACAGCTGAGCCAGAGTGTCACCAGTGCCCACGGACGTGCCCACTCCCCTCTGGGGTGCCCACACTTCTGTGCTCTCTCCTCAGTGTCTGAGCTGCACTTGTAGGGGGTGGCTTCCTGGAGCGGAGCCAGAGGGCGGCCTCCAGCTAAATGTCACCCGGCTTTGGTGGCACCGCCTTAAGGAATGCAGTACGCTTTCTGGGACCCTGGGAAAATATGCGACATCTCATTCTGCCATCCAAACTGGGGACAGTTTCCACAGCAGAAACTGGGACCGTTGGAATCTGCAAGCATAACGTTTGCATCCACACACAGGTCACTGTTGCTGAGTCTTCACTTTCACGTTCATTTCCGAGGCACCCGGTTTCATGTTCTCTCTGAGCTCCTTGGGAAAGAGCCGTGGTGGCAGGCACCAAAATTGAGAGACCCATGCCCACGGTCCCCCTGCTCCCGATGGAGTGTGGGCCGATCCCGGTCCCCGGGCTGTATGTGGTCAAGAGGGGACCCTGGTTTGTTTGTAGAATGGGAAGGACTTCACGCCAAGCTTTCTGAGCGCTGCCCTTCACCTGGCGAGAACCCCTCGCTCTGGACGGGGCAGGGTCGTCTGTGACGCGCGTTCCTGTCTGCCGTCTCCGTGAGCGATAGGGTCCCCGCCGCAGATGAGGAAGCTGAGGCTCTGGTGGGGACCCTGGCCCAGAAGCGGGACAGTTCTGGTCCCCTGTGCGTGGTGGCCGCTCTGAAACTGCCCATCAGGCCTTCTCACCCCTGACTCAGTGCCGTCTCTCTTTCTCTCCCCTCTTTTCCAGGTCCCTCCTGGCCGGGAAGCAGAGGACCAGCACTGGTGGGGAGCCGTCCGGGCGCCTGAGCAGGGAACTGCTGTCCTTGGTGAGGTGGGCATGGGAGACCGCGCCCAGCTGACCAGAGACCCCGTTTTCTTCCAGACTGAGGGGGCAGGCGGCGGGGCCCCCCCACCTGCCCCACGGAAGATGCAGTTCTTTGGGCGCCTGGTCAATACCCTCAGTAGCGTCACCAACTTGTTCTCGAACCCGTTCCGGGTGAAGGAGATGGCGGTGGCGGACTACACTTCGAGTGGCCGGGTTCAGGAGGAAGGGCAGCTGATTCTGTTCCAGAACATTCCCAATCGCACCTGGGACTGCATCCTGGTCAACCCCAGGAACTCGCAGAGTGGATTCCGGTGGGTGACTGTCAACAGCTACCACACACACACTTCTTTCCTTCGGCTCTGCAGACTGGCGGGTCCCTGGGCCAAAGAGCAGCTTCTTGGGGCCTAGCATCTGAGGGCTCTGGAGAAGGGTAGGGGTGGGGAGAGGGACCTCCTAGATCCTACACCTTGTGGCCCAGCAGGTCCCCAGAACAGGGGCCTGAGGGTAGAAGGCGGGCCCAGGCAGAGGGAGGGAAGGAGGAAGGGCAGGAAAGCTGCGGAAGGGTCAGACCGGGTAAAGTCCAGGGTTCACCTGTAATCCGAGTCTTTAAAGGCGTGACTGCCCTTGTGGGGGCCGGCCAAGGTCGTTCAAGAAAGGGTGTCAGGGGTGGACAGCGGTCACTTTTCTGGGCATGCTAGGTCTCCCGCGGGCTAGAAGGAAAGGGTAGGAACCCGGGGCAGGGCTGGTTGGCATAAGGGGAGAGGAGTGGCCAGACACCCAACATGCAGGGTCCCGAGGGGCTTGGCAGACTGGCCCTGAGCTGGGCTAGTGCTGATGGGCCTTTTTCCATTCGTTCATCCCTCTGGCCAGCCCGTCATCCATCCCTTCACCGGGCACTGGGCCTCCGCGGTGGCTCAGGAGTCCCAGGCCCTGGGCCAGGCCCAGCTGGCACTGTGAGATGACAAGATGTGCTCTGTGCCCTTATGTGCAGTCTGGGGTGGAGGCCGCGTGCCAGGCAGGCGTCGTACCAACCATGCGAGGAGAGCTGTGGGTAGAAGCAGGCTGTGGGGACACGAGCAGGCGAGCCCTTCCTGGTGGGCTCCTCGGAGCCTAGAATGAGGAGGAATGTGTCTGGCAGAGGAGAATGGAGAAGGTCGTTGCAGGCATGTGCCAGCAAGGAGCCTGGCACACCTAGGTTTGTGCGATCCATGTGCTGTGTTCGCGCAGCTTCGGCAGTGTTTGCGGAGGGCCACGGTGCGCCGTGTCCTCTGTCGGGACTGGGGACTGTTGGCTTCGGGGCGGTCGAGGGGGTGAGCTGGGAAGCAGGAGGGGAGGTGGTGAAGAGTTGCAGAAATGGCAATGCCAAGACCTGGGGTGTGACCCCGGAGTGAGGGCCAGAGCCCTGGGCTTCTCCTAGGGGCAGCTATCGTGGGGTTGCCCTGTGGCCCCCCGGCACCCTGCAATTTCTAGAAGGAAGGTTTGGTTTACTAGACTTCCTCTTCAGGCTGCCGCAGTTCTTATTTTTTTTTTTTTTTTAAGATTTTATTTATTTATTTGAGAGAGAGAGAGAGATTGTGAGAGAGCAAGCGAGCGAGCACAAACTGGGAGAGAGGGAGAAGGAGAAGCAGACTCCCCACTGAGCAGGAAGCCCGATGCGGGGCTCGATCCCAGGACCCCAGGATCGTGATCTGAGCTGAAGGCAGACGCTTCTCCGACTCAGCCACCCAGGTGCCCCACACCTTTTTTTTTTTTAAGATTTATTTATTTATTAGAGAGAGAGAGAGAGAAATAACATGAGTGGGGGGGAGGGGCAGAGGGAGATGGAGAATCCTCGAGCAGGGCCCCCCTCCCCGGCCTGACATATGGTCCCGAGCCCTGACTCCTCTGTGTGAGCCCCAGGGTGGTCACTGGTAGCCTTGTGTGGACATTGTGATAACATCCGTGCTTGTGTTCCTGCTCCAAATTAATCATTTACTCCTGACATTTGCTGGTGACATGTGATATTTGATGAAGCCCGCCAGCTCTTCACTGGTATCTCAGCAGAAACAGGGCTCCTCTTTCCAGGAATCCTAGAAAGAATGATCAGAGCAGGGGCACCTGGGTGGCTCAGCCGGTTCAGCATCTGCCTTTAGCTCAGGTCATGATCCCGGGGTCCTGGGATCAAGCCCCACTTCAGGCTCCCTGCTCAGCGGGGAGCCTGCTTCTCCCTCTGCCTCTGCCCCTAGCCCCTGCTTGTATTCTCCCTCTCTCTCTGTGTGTCTCAAATAAATACAATTAAAAAAAAAAAAAAAGAATGATCAAAGCATGTGCACCATATGATCTTTGCTTCTCGAAAGGGGACTGATTTTTTTTTTTTAAGATTTTATTTATTTATTTGACAGAGAGAGATCACAAGTAGGCAGAGAGGGAGGCAGAGAGAGAGGAGGAAGCAGGCTCCCCGCCGAGCAGAGAGCCCGATACGGGGCTCGATCCCAGGACCCTGAGACCAGGACCTGAGCCGAAGGCAGAGGCTTAACCCACTGAGCCACCCAGGCGCCACAAGGGGACTGATTTTTGAGGACCTCAGACAAACCGAGTGGCCTGTGACCCGGCACATACCCCGTGCTTGCTCCTTCCCGATGTATCCAGCCCACAGCCCGTCCTTGCCTGGCAGAGGTGAATCTAGCAGCTCTGTCCTCCAGGAGCTCAGGCAGTAGCCAGAAAACGTAGGTCCGTATGCAGCACGCAGGGGAATAATTACTAGAACGTGAACAAGATAAAGCTCTTAGGTTCCCCAGACAGACCTCACCTTTTTACCCTTCTTTCTCTGTCCTCACCGTTCACAGATGCCTGCTCTGTGAGCCAGTCCCCACCTGCTCTCTTCTCCCTCAGCACGTCCCGACTGACTTCGGTCAGCCCCTCCTGCCTGGGATCAGCCTGTGTTTGCACTTCTGTCTCCCCACCAGGCCGCAGAGCTCCTGACGGACAGCATCTGGGGCTGAGTCATTTTTCCTAATGCCCACCGTGATGCTGGGCACTCGGCAGGTGCACGCTCAGTACGCAAGTGGGTGATTGACCCACCCCCCTGCCGGAGGTAGACATGTGTTTGATGAGGGGTTGGAAAAGGCCTCTGGGGGGAGCTGGGTGAGAGATGGACCTACAAGGGGGAGGGAGAGTTCGCCTGGAGAGAGTTCTCCATAGGGAGAGCAAAGGCGCAGCCGGACAGGATGGGGGAGGAGTCCTTTGGAGGACCTGTGCGGGAGGGCTGGTGCTCAGCTCTGAAACTGGAGAGTTAGTTACCGCTCTAGCCTAACGGTTCTTGGGGCCATTTTTTTGGCCCAGGACCCCGTTGAAAGTCCCAGGGGACCTCTCCACCCCCCAAATGCGCAGAGGCGCATTTGCATGCGATTTCCTAAAGTTCACGGACTCCCTGAGGCTCATCCGCGGGCTATTCCCAGCCAAGGCAAAGGCTCCCCAGAGCTAATGCCAGGTGGCTTTTGTCTGGGGGCTCGGTCCTAGAAGAGAGGGAAAATACTCATGGCCTGGCATTATGATCGCTCCCTTGCATACCCTCTCTGCTTTCTTACTTCTCTTTTTGTCATCTTTGCTTGGCAAAATCCCAACACTAGTTAGTTCCAGGTCTGCACCATGGCTGGTGGGGCTCCCTTCCGTGCTGCTTGCTCCCACTTCAAGTGCGCCCTGCCCTTTGGCAGCCCTGGGCTCGGGACCAGCAGGCTGGCCTGACCCTGTCCTTCCCTTCCCGCCCTCCCTTCCATGCTCATCTGCAAGCTGGTGAGCACCCCCACCCCGGCTGCCCACACCTGCAACCCACATACTGCGCCTTCCCTATTGTCACTGTAGAGGCCAGTCTCCGTCAAGGTCAATATCCCCTCATCCACTGCGGGACATCAGTCTAGCAATTCTTTCCTCTCTCCTCTGCGACTTCCCCCTCTTGACTAGGTATTTTCCACTGCTGTACAAATGGGCTCTTTTCTTTCTCTCTCTCTCTTTTTTTTAAATTTCATTCTTGACTCCACTTTCGTCCCCAGGCACTGCCTCTACTCAGCTGTCCCCAATTCCCTCCTCCTGTTGTCTCTCTAAACTACTTAAAAAGAGGGAAATATGCCGCACATAGAAAAATACACACAGCTCAATGACATATCACAATACCTCTAACCAGCACCCACGTCAAAAGGTAGAACATTGCCATGCCCCGGGAGCCCCCCCCTTTTTGCTCCCTTGCCCTCAAAAGGCAACCATGAACCTGGCTTGTATGGTAGTTGCTTCCGTGCCTGGCTTGTTTGCCAAGCATTTTGTCTGTGAGATTTCTGTATATGTTTTCGCACGTAACTGGGGCCGACTTCTGTGCAGGACAATTTCACTGTGATAACTGTCCTCAGCTTCATTTATTCATTCATAGATGGGAATTGTGGGGCTGCTTCCGGTTTTCTTGATGCGTGTTTGCATGCCTTTCTGCCAGGCGTCTACCAGGGAGTGGAATTGGTGAGCCGAGACCATACAGAGCCTAAACTTCAGCGGATAACGCCCTTCTGGTCTCCTCCTGGCAGTGAAGGAGATTCCTGTTATTCCCCAGCCTCCGCTAATTGGTGTTGCCAGTTTAAAAAAATATATATATATATCATTCTGTTGGGGGTGTAGGGGTGTCTTACTGTGGCTTTAACATGCCTTGGCCTGATGACATACGAGTTTGCATACCTTTGGATACGTCGATGAACCATTTGGCAATCCCCTTCAGTGAAGTACTTGCTCCATTGCCCTCGAACACTTAAAAAATCAAATTCTTTTTCTTACAGAGCTTTAGCATCTCTCTTCAAATACACACCTGTTGTTGGTTACGTGTCTTGTGGCTGTTTCCCCTTGCAGCTTGCTTTTGGACTTCCTTAACACCATCTGTTGATAAACGAGAGTTCTCAGTCCCAAGGAAGTTAGTGTTGCTCGTCTTTACCATTCGCTTTCCGGTACGGTTTAGCAAAGTTCTTCTTTACCGGGAGGAGCTGAGAATATTTTTCTATAGCATCTTCCAGAAGCTTTATTATTTTGCCTTCTGTCACTAGATGGATTATCTACCTGGAAATGACTCCTCGGTCATCACGTCTACTCTCAGGGGGGTAGAAGTTCTCGAGCCTCAGCGGAAGGCCTTGGTTTACTAGGGTCTTTCCACCTGCCGGGCCTTGAACTTGAATCCCTGTTTCTCGAGGACTGAAAAACGGCCACAGTTTCCGTTCAGCTCTGGGTCCTCTCTGCTGCTGTTTCCGTTTGGTTTCTTGACATCTTGCTGTGCCTAGCTTATAAGAGAAGATCCCATGGAGAAC
Organism: Potos flavus; assembly: GCA_028534135.1. Lineage (NCBI taxonomy): Eukaryota > Metazoa > Chordata > Mammalia > Carnivora > Procyonidae > Potos > Potos flavus. The sequence goes on from JAPYYM010000526.1 coordinate 10,212, forward strand.
TTTGGGGTTGCTCCCCTGGGATTCCCTCAAGCTCTGGTCTTCTCGGCAACTCTGGATGCCAGCTTCTCTCTGCCCAGCCTAGTGGGGATGCCAGCAGCATCTGGCTGCCTCCTGGCCTTTCTGTCCTTCATATCCTACATCACAGATCCCAGAGTGCCCGGAGTGAAAATGCGGGGCGTCCCTCTTCTTTATAGTCTTGGCCCTGTATCCTCGCCTGCCTCAGTTTCCCTCCAGTGCCTTCAGGTTCTCATCTGCATTTGATCCTGCCTTTCTGTTCATTTTCAGCAGGAAGGCTAGTTTGGTATAAGCTCGTCTGTCCTACCCAGAGGTGAAGGTTCCCCCCACAAGGTTGATAGGCACTATATACATTACCACCGAGTGGAGACGTTTCCCAAATTTCCCCGTGACCTCTTGCTTGAACCATTGATAGTTTGTATGTATCTTGCTTAATTTTCAAACGTATGGAAAACTTTTCATTCTCTTTTTGTTATTGCTCTCTTGCTTAGTTTCATCGTGGTCAGAGAACACAGTGTCAGTATTTTCAGGTCTTTGAAATTTGTTCAGATTTACTTTACGGCCCAGTTTACGTCCAATACCTCTAACTTTTGTTTGTGTGGCTCGAAAAGAATGTGTATTCTGTAGCTGGTGGGAATAGTGTTTCATATATGTCTGCCAGGTCAGGTTTACTAATGGGGTATTTTTTTCGTTTCATTGTTCATGAGTAGTAAAAGTTACTAAAATATTCCGCTGTGATGGCAGATTTGTTTAGTTTTTGGGGTTTTTTTTGCTGGAATTATGGATGATTTAATTGTTTTTAAAATGTCTGGTTTTTAAAATAATCTGTCAAGTTTGGCTTTATTTTGGAGCTTTATTATGAAGTGCATACTAATTTATAACTGCCATATTTTCCTAGTGGGTTGAAGCTATTATCATTATGAATTGTCTCTCTTTGTTTCCAATAATGCTTTTTACCATAAACCCTATTTTGTCTCATATACATATAGCTTCATTAGCTTTTTTTGGTTAGTATTACGTTGTATTTATATATATATATATGTATTATATATATAATGTATATAATCTTGTTAAGGATATGGAGTTGTCTTTTCTTTTCCTCCTATTTCCCTCCTATTATCCTTGTCTATTATTCCTTATATTTATTTAGAACATTTAGTTTATTTCTACTTAATGTCATGCTGATATATTTTAGTCTAAATCTGTCATCTTGCTATTTTCTTTTTGTTGTTGTTCTACCTATTTTATTTTCTTTATTCCTTTTTGTCTTCTTATGCATTTAGTTCTATTTTTGTTTTGTTTTGTTTTTAAATATTTTATTTATTTGTCTGAGAAAGGAGAAAGAGAGATCACGAGCAGGGGGGAGGGGTAGAGGGAGGAGCAGACTCCCTGCTGAGCAGGGACTCACCACCTCCCCCCCATGCGGGGCTTGATCCCAGGATCCTGGAATCATGACCTGAGCTGAAGGCAGACACTTAACCGACTGAGCCACCCAGGCGCCCTTATTTTTGTTTTGTTTTAGGTAGCTTTACTGAGATGCAACTTACAAAAAAATGAAATATACCAATTTGACTTGGTGAGTTTCAGTGAAGGTACATGCCTGCATGCCATCACCGCGCCATCACCCGCAGTCAAGATGCAGAACATTTCTGTGGTTTCCAAAATTCCCTCCCTGCTCCTTTGTAGTAAGTCCCCTGCACCCACCACAGCCCCTGGCAAACAGGAATCTGCTTTCTATCACTACGGTTTTGCCTTCTAATCATACAGCGTGTCGTCGTATGACTTTTTTTTTTTTTTTTTTTTCCATTTAGCGTGATGGTTCTGCAATTCATGCTCAAGTGTTTTCTTATTATCCCATGTGTCCCCTCCCTGTCAGTTTGGAAGTCATGCATTCTGTCATTCTCTTTTAGTGATAGCTGTTGGGGGCCAGTTCTCCGCGGGTTTCTCATGGGTCTCTATGTCTTGCAAGCAGAGACACGGACTTCCTTTGTTCCGGGCTGTCTTTATAAGGATGTTTGTATAGCGAGCAGCCTTAGAAGATAGAGATCGGGTCTTCCCCTAGAGCAGAGGGGGAGCTTTGCTTACTCTCTTATGTAATAAGGATCACATCGTCCTCCAGAGCAAAGTTTCGCAGATTTGCTTATTAACAATGGTAGAAGATTCGAGTTCCCAACACTCCGGGCTTCTCTCTCTCCTAGTGCAACAGGAGCAGGTGTCACCTGGCTCTCTTCATGTCACCGTGGGAACTGGCTCCCAGGGAATTGGCAGAAACGCGGAAACTGGCCACTGCTGTTGCTGTGAGCAGTGCGTTGTCCTTTGTCTTTGATCCAGGAATCTCGTTTCTTCTGCCAGCATCCATGGAACTGTGTCAGGCTAACTGGTTAGTTTGCAAGTAGGGCAAAATCTGAAACCCTTCGCAGTTCTTGATAGAACCCAAGAGATTGTAACACAACATCCTCGGCCTTATTGAAGTATAGTTGGTACTTTAGTGTCTTTCAGAACAATAAAGGGTCTTAGAACTTTTAACCCCATTTATTCCCAGGCTTTTACGCCATATATATATATATATGTTTTGTGGGATTTAAAATAAAAATAGAACTTAAATATATATATTTATATTTATATATATTATTTATATATAATACATATTATATATTTATACAATATATAATATATATTATATATACTTTATATATATATTATATAATAAATATATATATTAGATATGTATATATATTTAAGTTCTATCTTTATTTTAAATCCCACAAAACATTATGCCATCAATTCTTATTTAGATTCACACACTTATTTGCCATTTTCACGATATTTTATTTTTTTCCCGTATCTTAGACCATCCATATGGGATCAGTTCCTTCTACCCGAAGAAAATCCTTTTATATTTTCTATCATGTAGGTCTACACATGACAAAGCCTTTCTTTCTTTCTCTTTGTGTGTCTAGTGAAAAATTTTTTTAAACATTTTACTTATTTAAGTAAATCTCTACACTCAACATGGGCTTCGAACTCACAATTCCGAGATCAAGAGTCGCAGACTCTCCCAAATGAGCCAGCCGGACGCCCCTGACTAGTTAAATGTTTTACTTTCAACTTCATACTTAAAGGGAAGCATGCTACGTACAGAATTCTCACTGGTGTTTGTTTTCTTTTAGCTCTTTAAGAATGTCATTCCATTATCTCAGGTTTCCACTGCTGAGTAGCCGGCTGTCAGCCTTTGAAGATAACTTTCTCCAAACTCTGCTATTTTTAGTATATTTCTTCACATTTTGTTTATAGCCTTTGTAATATCGTGCATGTGTCCATTATCGCTGTGTTTCAGTATGTTGACCGACGCGTGTCATCCTCAATTCCTGCTGCATAAGAAACAACCCCAAAACTCCGCGGCTTAAAACAACGATCAATTACTTAGCACACAAATCTGCAATTTGAGCAGAGCTCAATCTACTTCTAAGATGACTCACTTGCAACTGGCAAGTTGCTGCCCGCTGTTGGCTGGGAGTTTGTCCAGGGCTGAGGGTCCAGGACCAGGAGTCATCCCGGTGGGTTGTGTCAGTTTCCCCATGGTGTGATAACCGGGTCCCACGAGAAAAGAGGTAGAAGCTTCTAGTCTATTAAGGCCTTGGTCCAGAAACTAGGGCAGCATCACCTCTACCCTATTCTGTTGGTAAAGCAGTTGCAGAGCCAGACGAAAGGGTTGAGAGACATCATGGGATAATGATAAGCGACATCATGTCTCGATGGGAGCAGTGTCAAAGAATTGGGGGGCCATGTTTTAAAACCCACAGGGTCCCTAAGTGTGGATTTCTATTTGTGTGTGTGTGTGTGTGTGTGTGTGTGTGCACGAGGGCTCATAGATATTTTCAGTTACTATGACATTTTTTTTTCATCAATTTTGAGAAGTTCATAGACATTAACTCTTCAAATATGGCTTCTCTCCAGTTGTCTTTCTATTCTGCTCTTTGGCTCTACCTGTATGTATGGTAGATCTTTTTGTTATATATCTTATGTCTTTTATCTACTTTCCTGCATTTTTCATCCTTTGGCTCCCCAGGTTCTATTCTGTTTCCTCTTTTCTGGCCTATCTTCCCGTTCACTAGTTTTCTCTTCAGCATTGTCCCGTCTGCTTTTATACCTGGCCACTGGGTTCTCACTTTGGCACTTGTATTTTTTAATGCTAAAAAGAAATTTCCATTCTTAAAATAGATTCAAGTTCTTTGCCCCAATTCTAAATCTTCTGTTTTAGCCTCTTGAATATTATCACAGTTATTTATTTTTTTAAGTAAGCTCTGTGCGCAACGTGGGGCTCGAACTCATGACCCGGAGATCAAGAGTC
>JAPYYM010000527.1:0-14572 GCA_028534135.1 Potos flavus
AGAGGGGGAAGCAGGCTCCCTGCTGAGCAGAGAGCCCGATGCGGGGCTCGATCCCCGGACCCTGAGATCATGACCTGAGCTGAAGGCAGAGGCTTAACCCACTGAGCCATCCAGGCACCCCGGGTAGCAAAATATTTTGTTCATCATTTACGCTTAGTAAACTTAACTGAACTTTAAAATCTTGGGGCGCCTGGGTGGCTCAGTCATTAAGCATCTGCCTTTGGCTGAGGCCATGATCCCGGGATCCTGGGATCGAGCCCCGCATCAGGCTCCCTGCCCAGTGGGAAGCCTGCTTCTCCCTCTCCCACTCCCCCTGCTTGTGTTCCCTCTCTCACTGTGTCTCTCTCTGTCAAATAAATAAATAAAATCTTTAAAAATAAATAAGGATTAAAATCTGATCAACTCTGAAAATATACCGCTTATTACACAAAAGGCTGCAAGTTAAAAATGTTATGTTCTTCCAAGTAAATATACTATCAAATTCTGAGTTTCAGACTCAGTCTATTCATTAAAATACTAAAATCTCAAAATTTGCTGAAGTTCATGTTCACAAATTACACAGGATATGGAAATAACCTTGACCAAAGAGCTATAAAAATAAACTAATCAATGTCAAATAATTCTAACTCAGTTCACTGATATTAGGATTCTATAATTGTTTTACTGAATATTTATTAAAACATTGATTTCTTTCAACTTGAATGAATGAAAAAGAGGATGTATATATGTGCTCAATTACACATTAAGAACTTCCAGATGACATTATTCATTAGACTAAGATTAAAATTTAAAAAAAGAAAACTCAGGTATAAATTAAGATTTATTTGTTTATGTGAGGGGGGAGAGAGAGAGAGAGCATGTACATGAATGGGGAAAGCAGACAGGGAGGGAGAGGGAAAGAACCTCAAGCAGACTCCCTGCTGAGTTTGGAGCCCTATTAGGGGCTCTATCCTCTGACCCTGAGATCATCACCAGAGCCAAAATCAAGTTGCTTACCAACTGAGCCACCCAAGCACCCCTATAGCTAAGGTTTCTTAGGAAAATGAGGGCTGCTAATATAGGATATATTTTGTTTTAACACTCATCTAACAATGGTCTGCTTATTTTGTGTTTTTTTTTAATCCTCTTAACAGACCTCTGATGTAAGCACCATAGGTATTAAAATTTTCTCACAAATGCCAACTGTATTTTTGCTAAATCATTGCTTATTTAAATATTCACTGGATACCATTCTCCTTTCATAATTTAAAAATTTCCTTACCCCTTAATTTTTTTATTTTTTATTTTTGGTACCATTCTCCATTTCTATTAAAGGCTATCCATTGTACTCCAAACTTTACCATGTAGGACTTCTCAATTTTTCTACTTCAGAAATCTTCCAAAATTTTTCAAAAACAACCTACAGAGCCTTCTGAGAATAAAAATATCAAGACAATAGGGTGAATAAATTTAGATTCTTAATATTTTAATAGGACTTGGTTTAAATAACAAACCATAATGAAGTGAATGAAGTGAAATACAAATAAATATGATCAGATGTGGGGTTCGATCCCAGGATCCTGAGATCATGACCTGAGCCGAAGGCAGAAGCTTTAACCCATTGAACCACCCAGGCGCCCTTAGAAAACTGGTTTTGAAGCTATTTACAAAAAGCAATTTTTAGGTCAAAATACCAGAAATAACACATAGGCAAAATTATTGCTTAAAAGTTCACATTTAGGGGCGTCTGGGTGGCTCAGTGGTTGGGCGTCTGCCTTTGGCTCGGGTCATGATCCCGAGGTCCTGGGATCGAGCCCCGCATCGGGTTCCCTACTCGGCGGGAAGCCTGCTTCTCCCTCTCCCACTCCCCCTGCTTGTGTTCCCTCTCTTGCTGTCTCTCTCTCTGTCAGATAAATAAATAAAATCTTTAAAAAAAATTTAAAAAAAAAGTTCACATTTAGAAAGTAAGCATTTCTTTTTTTTAAAGATTTTACTTAGTTGAGACAGAAAGTGCACGCACACACCAGCAGGGGGAGGAGAGAGGCAGAGGGAGAAGCAGGCTCTCCACTGAGCAGAGAGACCCACATGGGGCTCGATCCCAGGACTCCGAGATCATGACCTGAAGCGAAGGCAGATGCTCAAGCGAGCCACCCAGGTGCCCAAGAAAACCGTTTTATGAAAAAGTATTATTTTAAATTTGATGATACAAAAACTTCAAACAATAAATGACAAAAATACAGGGGAGAAAAGATTTTTTCCATTAACCTTTCCATTAGAAATGGGAAAAGGTGGCATGTGTGTGTTGAAAAATATTGAAACACCAGTTTTTCTTGTCAGTTGTTTCTTAACTTGGGGTGCAGCTGATAAGCAAAGAAGGTCCAAAAATTAGATTATTCTGGAATAAAGATGTTCTTCTATGGGTTAAGGATGCCCTCTAATTACAAGAGATCAAAATTAAATAGAGAAGTCATTTTAAGTATTAAAAATACCATTGAGGGGCACTTAGGTGGCTCAGCCGGTTTGACAGCTCTTAATTTGGCTCAGGTCATGATCCCAGTGTCTTGAGATCAAGCCCAGGCTCCAAGCTGAGCAGGGAGTCTGCTTGATGATCTCTCTCTCTCTCGGTCTCTGCCCCTCCTCCCACACACGCGCGCTCACTCTCTCCTCAAATCTTCAAAACAATATGAAAAAAAAAAATACCACTGAATACAGGGTTATTTTCTTTCAAAAATAAAGCCTTCCACTATATGGGTAATTCTCCTGAAGTCTTATTTTCTCTATCCCAAGTGGCCTAATAATTGCTGATCATTTCCACATCACTGGCAATGATTACCAAGAAAATACAGAAACAACAACGGATCTTCACAGACTTGGAAGGGTAGTCATGGGACATTTCTTCAATCATGCTCCAGACACAGCAAAGAGGAGACAAGAAAGGGCCCCAGGGTCCATGGGAGCTAATAAGGAACTTCTCCCAGCTTCTACTTACTATCATTTACAAGAAACAAAAACAACTTTTACACAGGAATGAAATGAAACAACCAGCAAGGGCTATATCACTCTATCTTTCCAATGCTATATACCTTAAGCACTATTTTTTTTAAAACGGTCACATATTATTCATTAAGTTAAAATAGAACTTCGTTTGCTCTACTGACAGTAAGTACTGACGAAATCCAATTTCAATACTTGCGTAGATAATAGTCCCTGAACTTTTAAAATATGATCTTTCTATCTTGAGACAAAATAGTGTTGGAATCTTTAATCCACTCGAAATTTTTCTTTTTTTAATAGGACTTTAGAAAGATCTTTTAAATGTCTTTTTATCTCTAGGGAGAAATCTGCTAAGATTTTATACATGAAGCAAAATGCCAGATGATTAAAAAATTCTCATCTCAAATTCCAGGCCTCCATTTTCTCTCCAATTGTCAATCCCTTTTTAATTTGCTGTGAACAGTACTGTCAGTCTGTTTGGAAAGCTTATTCTAATTTAAGATTTCATTATCTCTCTTCTTCAACCTTTGAATGGCCTGTCACTTGTTATATGCATCATAGAAAGCTAGCCAAGTACTTCTGATTTCCAGCTATCAAATTTACAAAGGAATTGCATTGTACACACATCCTTTTATACTGTGCCTCTATGTTCCCTCTCAAACTTCTTTATAGAAACAAAAAACAGTGAATTGTTATTTGTTGTTTCCACTCAACTGTAAGCAAAAGTGAAGCAGTAACTGGAACTTTTTCAAATTCCTATTCTTGTTCATAAATAGACTAAAAAAATTCAGAGTATTTTCTTTTTAACACAGTTTCCAGTAAGATATGAAAAACAAAAGGAATTAAGGACATTTAATAAACATGCTGTACAATATTTGATCTCTTCCTCAAGAACACTGAGAAATATCAGCTCTGAAAAGAAGTGAAGATCTAGAATATTCCTTAGTGAGTTATATGCACGCTAGACCAAGAGTTGGGATTTATATGATCTAAACATGGGTGTTAGCCTTATTAGATGAGGTTTACATTTCATTCAGTATCAAAATTAACCATGTATGTTGACAAAATTTTTTAAACACCTTTCTAAGTACTCTTGACTTAGAGAACATTCTTCATGAAGCTCCTAAGAACAGGAGAATTTCCATTTGGCCAAATATGTAACACAAAGAGAAAAAATCTGTAATGAAATCCAGTACAAGAGACATACAGCAAAACATTATGAACTATGCCACACTGTATGCCCCAATTTTGGCTGACTTGGTAGCATCTGCTAAGCCAGGCATGAAGGGTGTAGATGTTACTATTGTCCTATAGTTCTAGGTGGTTCTGAGGAGGCCATTCTAAAATGCCACCCAGGGCTATGGAATCAACTAGCATGAAGTTTTCACCATATAAAGAGGTGTGTCTGCTGAATCAAAAGAACTACAGAAGAGAAGAATCCAGTAAGAAATGTCTCAATAACCCATAAAATCATTGCTCCTCAAAAGAAAAAGTTTAAATTACCTGTAAGACCCATCATCTACCCAGCTCTGCCCTAAAGACACCCAGCCTAGCAACAAGGATCTTCTTCCTTCCCTTCCTCTCCTTGCTTCTACCTGGTGGGGATAAAATTCAGAGAACTGCTAGGAAATGCTCACCCCCCCCCCGGGCCCTTTTCTACTATAGGCTTCCATTAGCTCTCATTTAGGAGAGGAAAGAACAATTAATAAATACCAAGTCAAATTGGGAATTTTGACTATTACATTGGAATAACACATTTTAATTTCGAATTGAAATTTTTTTTTTAAGATTTTATTTATTTATTTGACAGAGAGAGATCACAAGTAGGCAGAGAGGCAGGCAGAGAGAGAGGGAAAAGCAAGCTCCCCGCTGAGCAGAGAGCCCGATGCGGGGCTCGATCCCAGGACCCTGAGATCATGACCCGAGCCGAAGGCAGAGGCTTAACCCACTGAGCCACCCAGGTGCCCCTCGAACTGAAACTTTTTAAACTGTTTTTAGGACTTCAAGTGACCAAGGCCACTTTATTAAGTCCCCAGGAAAGTCCCTTTTATCCACCCACAGTCATTGACTAAAAAAGTTTAGGAGGTAAATAAATATAGTTACATTTTCAAAACAAACCATGTGTACACAATAAAGTAATTCCTACAGAACATATAGTTACAAAGTTTATCAAAATTATTGTGCCTGGGATGCCTGGGTGGCTCAGTCGGTTAAGCGTCTGCCCTAGGCTCAGGTCATGATCCCAGGGTCTCCAGAACCCTAAGAAATAGCATCTACTGTTTAAGCCACTCAGTCTATGGTATTTTGTTAAAGTAGACTGAACTCTAACGGTATCAGTAAAAATCAAGGTCTAAGCAATTATCCATTAGGCTATATGACAAGGCCTCTGCTGCCTTATCCACAAGGCCTTCCCTTTATTTTAAAATATCCACTCCTCACTCCTCACCCAGGAAATACCTAATAAGCCTTCCCTATTTTTAAACAGAACATTTATTATTCTATCATGTAGCCCACTCTATTGTTTATTTCCTCATTTTATGTTCCACTCCCACCCACTATAGGCCAAATAAAGAGAACATTTTATAATTTTTCTCCTCACAATACACATTGAACACATCTGAAACTGATCTCAAATTAGTAAACTTTCACTTAATTATTGGCTGCTTTTGAGGTGATTCAATAATATCATGTTTAATGATAAAACCTGCGGTCCAGGTTATCTTATCATGAACTTTCCTAGATTTCTACACTAATACAAGATAGTTAATAACATTTTACCCAAACCTATAATACTGCTATATTATAAAAGTGTTATTTTTCTCAGCACATATAAATGCAATATTATTCAGTATTTTGAGAAGAGAGCACAACTTTGATTTTTGTCTAGAGGGTTTTTTTTTCTGAGCTATCTAATAATTCAAAATATTTGTTAAATATGCCAAATACAGATGAAAGATACACACTGAGACAAATGAAATTAAAATATATCAATAATCATTATAGTCAATAAAAGAAAATACATATTTCAAAACTAAACACAACCAAACACTATGTGAAAAAACATTTTAGCTCTACAATTGATAATTCTTGTCTTTGTTTGTTAACTTTTTACAATCTACTTTGGTAATAACCAAACCAGTTACATCCCAAGTAATCTACCTTATTCATAGTAATCATACTAAGTTACACCAAATAATCCTATTTCCCATGGTTGCATTTCCTTCAAATCACTTATTAACCAAAAATGCACAATTTTACTCTTTCATTTCAGTTCATTAAAGAAAAGACATATGGGACAAACTTTATTTCTAAGTTAATTACAATTTAAAAACTAAGACTATACACTGAAAGTGAGTATTTTACCAATAGCGTGTAAAGTTTCTTCTTACAAAATGTATTTGGTGAAGCAACACTATAAAGTAACATTAATCTAGTGAAATCTTTTCACATGCACTATAATTTGTTGAAAAAAATGACAGACTTGTGCATCCAGCCTTTTGGCCAAGAGCACTAAATATTTTTTTTTTAAAGACAGTTTCCACCTATACAACTGTCGGAGCTGTCAAGTCAGACAGCCTTATTTGGAGGATGCCAATCATTTAAAATATTAACTTCCTAAAACTATTAAAGAGATGTTACCCACATTGTTACTTGTAATAACAAAATGAGTTGTTTAAAACAAACGTAAACTATTAATTAGCACTCTACAGTTAAATGGTGTCCATCTCTTGCAACAGATTTGTTGTTAAAATTTATAAAGATCGAAAAGCTATCTATACAATTGTCAGCAAAGGCAGGGTAGTTTTTCCTCTATTTTTTATACTGATATCATTTGAGATACTGTAGCTATAAAGACAAAATAAAGTAACATCAAGAGAAATAGCAATCGCAGTATTAGTAACTAATTTTAATCACTAATATTAATTTTATTCATTAGTTTAATTAAAATTATTGATTTTAATTAGTTCAATTTGTAAATATTGTTAGTAAAGCAAAGGAGACTTTAAAAGACAATACAACTCCTGAAAATTCTGTCTTCCTTTATCAAAATGAATACTCCCTTTTTTTTTCTTTGAATACTCTCTTCTGATAAAAGTTCATTTTTTCAATTTCTAAAATGGAAGTAATTGTCTTGCTTACATTACAATGTTTAAGGACAAAAGTATTGAGTACCTGAAAATGTTATGCAATTTGGAATTATTTTCCCTTATTACAGAAGATTCTTTTGGAACTATAATTATTCTATCAATAAAAATTTCTTTGATAAATGACTATAGGGTATTCTGTGAAGACATTTCCTATACTTAGATCTAAAGAGATTTAAAAAATAAGGTTCTGTAACTGAAACCAAATTGTCTGAATGCTCAATCCTACTTTTACTAGTTTCTATGTTTGTTTTTTTACAGTCCAACAGATAAATTGGATCTGAAAATTAATTATGGCTTGAATGCCCTCGAAAATAGAAGTACCAACCAGTGAAATTCTAAAAAATGAACACTTTCAGATATGGTTCTAATTAAATGTACCACTCTAAAACTTTAAATATATCAATGAGCAAAGGTAATCACATGCAATTCTTGGGACTTTGAAAAGTAATTGCCTCTAAGAAATTAGAACATGAGATTCCTTATGAGAATATAGTCACACAACTGTCTTACTGAAAGAGGAGGCTGTTTCCTTCAGTTAAGCCTTCAATTAAAGTAAGCTTTCACATTTATTAAATTCAGAAACCTAGAACAATCCTGTAAATCTGATATATTCCGATGAACTGCATGAAGAATACCAGTAATTATTAAATTTCGAGATCTTGTTGACATTTCTGATTTTACTCCTGTGTCATTTACTCCCACGGTCCATAACATGGAATATGAATTTTAAAAGAGTAGAGGCCAGGCAAGGTCAGAGTCTTACTGATGAGATTTCAGCAAAGAGGGAGAAGCCAATATTAAGACAAATGAGACTAAATAAATAATCCAAGACAGAGCTTTTCCTTTTTTTAATTAAGACACGTTCCCAAGTATGTCTCAGATTTCTAAAAACACCTATCTAAATGTTTTATCTCATTTTCAAAATCAAAGTATTTTTTATTCCCTGAGACTAAGATCATCCTCTGCAGGTGTACACAGCTTATTACAAAGAAAAACGTTCACAAAATTCACAACTTTTACAATATACTAAAAAAACAACAACAACACAAAACCTATGTATATCATGTCATAATATTATTTTTAAAAATTATGTTTAGGGGCGCCTGGGCGGCTCTGTGGGTTAAAGCCTCTACCTTCGGCTCAGGTCATGATCTTGGGGTCCTGGGATGGAGCCCCGCATTGGGCTCTCTGCTCAGTAGGGAGCCTGCTTCCCCCTCTCTCTGCCTGCTTGTGATCTCTGTCAAATAATAAAAAAAATTTTTTAAAAATAAAAAAATAAAAATTATGTTTGGATTCACTTTCGGTCCGCTTTCATGTCTCTTCCAGCATATACTAGAGGAAGACTAACAATGAATGTAATTTCAACAACAACAACAAAAAAAAAAAATCATAAAGGGGGAGGAAAAAAGACTAAGAAAATAAAGATTCTCATGTAGAACACATTATCTTACTAACTCCAGTGGACAATTCTGTCTTCCAAATAACATTAAGGTTAAAATTAACTCACAAGTAAAATAATCAAGAATTTCATTTATTATAGTGATTAAAAATATAAAGATTGGAATTAGACTTTATTTGAAGTCTGACACCATCTCTTATTAATAATATGGCCTTTCCTTGAAAACTGCATCAGTTTTCCCTTCTTTAAAATTACTTTAACAATGTTATAGTAAATAAAGGAGATATTACATTAAAAAAGGCTGGCATGGAGTCAAACAACTACAAATTAAAAAAAAAAAAAAAAAAAAAAAAAATGGTGCTATTAACTAACCAGGCCAATAGAACTGTGAAGTCTTCTGACCCTTGTTGTTCACAAAATGTACACACAAGGTAACTGACTAGGCTGGTAAATTAGGCACTAATTATGTATGGAAAAATGATAAAGCTCTTTTTCATTTATTTCTCCAACATGTCACTGAGAAACTAAGCACATTCGGTTTATTTTTTCTGGGTAACCTACTCCTAAGGAGAAATCTTACTCCTATTTTCAGCCTTCTAATACCTTAACAAGAATCTCTTAAGTTGACAAAAAAAGCAAGTTGAAAAGCAGTGTGAAAAATCTCATTTGGGCGATTAGTTCCTGCATTTAAAGTTATTCTATAGGACTATGGCCCCAAACTGTTAATCATGATTAGCTCCAGGAGGTATGATTGCTGGAGACTTTAATTTTCTACGTTAAATATGTATGCTATATTAAAATTTGCCATCACGGTATATGCTTTTTAGGGGGGGAAATTTTAACAAAAAATTTTAGAATTTCTTGACAACCCCTAATAGACTGCCTGAACCGCAAGGAAATTTTTCTACAGAGATCAAAAAGATTTACTGCTCTATAGAAATGTGAACGAGAGAAAGTATGGAGAGCCTCATTATTTTGTATAACTGAAGGGAGGGAACTGGGCTGAGTGGGTCAGGGAGGTAACAGAGTCTATATACCATAAGAGAGTCTATATACCATACTGGGTCTGAAACAGTGTCTCATGTGCCATCTAGACGAGGAAGTAAGTTCCTGGCCTTAGAGAGCCATCAGTAAGTATGCCCAAGCCCTCCTCTTAAGTTTCACCAGTGAAGGGCGCCCATGTCCAGCAAGGAACAGTGCTGTGGCCCACTGTTTCTTTCTACCCTATCCAAAGTGGGCAGAAGTGGGCAGAATAAGCGCAGAGACAAAGCTCTTCAAAACATCCATCTCAACTTCCCCAAACCTCCACATCCACACGTAAGCAGATTAAAACCGCAATACAGTTAACCTTGTTATTTTTCATTTCTTTGGGCGTGACCAACAATAATCTATGGACTTGCTCAGAGAATCCATCTAGACTACTGATACTGGACAGACCTCCTCTCTGAGAAGATACAGGGTTAAGTAGGTAGGGCTCGATTCATGCCATATTTCTTTCAGTCATACTGGTTCTTATTTAATTTTACATACAAGTTTCCATGCAAATATATATATTTTAACAAAGTGTTCCACAGATTATTAAAAAAAATTAAAAATCAGTGACTTGAGTATCTTCTTGGTAATGATACTGATTTTCAGGAGTAAGGAAAAAAAATCTCCAAATATGAGGCAACAAAACAGAAACACAATAATGACAGCTTACTATCAAACTGAAAACACTGAAGTTGGTCTCAGGTTTCTTCAACATAGTAATACAGGACCAACCCCACTCAACACCCCGCCCAACAAAAAAAACCCATGCCAGGAAATCCACAGAGTATTGACAAAAAATTTTGACTCAAAACTTCCATATCCAGCCAGTGTGTTCTTCTAATGTGAATTCAATAGGAAGATACTATCTTACAGTATTAATATTATTTTGTTGGCATACCCAACAAACAATGGGTAATAAAAATCTGAAATGAAAGTGAATGAAATATTTTTTTAAAAAATTAGAAACAATCATATAGCTCAGTATTGTCTGAATAGTTGTAACAATTACAAAATGTAATTGCAAATATCAAGATTATTCTTATAAAAAGTACACAATGATCAAAATCTAAAAAAAAAAATTCTGAACCTAAATCCCAGGTAATTCCTAAATGGACCTAGAATTAACAGTAAGGAAGTCTAATTAGGTTTAATTCTCATGTAACAACAGAAACTCCCTATACACACCATTTTGTTTCTTTTATCAGTAGAGAAAAATTGTACATTCAAAACTGTAAAATAATTGATAAGAAAACATTACGTACTTTTTAAAAATTAAAAACAGAATACAGTAATTTGATCAAGAGGAAATTTTTTATAAGAATTACACATGCATTTCAAATTCCCTTTTAAACAATCTCACAGTGAATCCGAAATATAAATGATAATTTATATTATTAGTCCTTGTGCTTAGTTCCCTGTGCTTAAATAAACTTGAATTATAATTAACAGTAACAAAAACACTTAAATAGCACCTACTACTAGGCTGGAAAACAAGTATGCTAACTTCCTTTACCCTCACTCATTTTTTAGGTTAGTTATCTCATTCCCATTTTACAGGTGAGAAAATGCTTGCACAGAAATTTAAAGGATTCGCTCAAGAAAAAAATATTGCAGGGGTGCCTGGGTGGCTCAGTTCGTTAAGCGTCTGCCTTGGGCTCAGTCCTGGGATGGAGCCCCACATTGGACTTCCTGCTCAGTGGGGAGCCTGCTTCTCCCTCTCCCACTGCCTGCTGCTCCCCGTGCTTGTGTGTGTGTGCATGCTCTGTCAAATAAAATTTAAAAAAAAAAAAAAAAAGAAAAAATATTTCCAAGGGGCACCTGCATGGTTCAGTCGCTTAAACGTCTACCTTCAGCTCAGGTCATGATCCTGGGGTCCCGGCATCTAGCCCCACTTCAGGCTCCCTGCCCAGTAGGAAGTCTGTTCCTTCCTCTCCCTCTGCACACTCCCTGCCCTGCCCTTGTGCTGTCTCTCAAATAAACAAAATCTTAAAAAAAAAAAAAAAAGTTAGCTTTGAACTCAGGCCATCGGGCTCCAGAACCCAGGCAGTTCTAGATACACAATTCACTCTACAGCTTCTCTAATCAAGGGGAATATAAGAAACATACTTTAAGAAAATCTCAAATGGTTCTTTCTTCTTACTAATTACTTAGGCAAGCAGGCAGAGTAGAAACTGGTTAGAGAATGGTGAACATGGGAGACCGGAGCTGTGATTGAACACAGACCCTGCTTTCTGGGTCTCGGGTAGTCCCTATAAATAACAGATTATCCTAGTCAGATTCTCAGGCTTTACCCTTACTAATGTATAGGGTATCTCTGAGAATCTACTGGCACAAGCTCCCTACCCTCTATTTTCCTAAGTAACTTATTCCCCTCCCTTTCTCTCAGTGAAGCCTTCTCAAGCAAGTCTTCCACTCAGTGGTTCTCTATTTCTTTCATCTTTCCCCAACATTTATCTCGAGCCCACAATGTATTGAGAGGAATGTATTTTTTATCTATATCCTAGGGCAAGACAGGCAGACACATATAGAAAACCGTAAGATGGGATTTAAAACTGCATAGTCTAAAATGTATTGCTCTCTCCCTTTACAGTTTGTATATTTGTATTTTTAAGTACCAGTGCTATGTAATTTTTGATTTTTAAAAAATCTATTAATTTTCAGTTTCGATGGCAACTGGGAAGGCAGAATTTTTTACTCAATATAGGATAGAAGGACATCTCCAATGGATGTAGACTCCCCTACAAGTATTCACATAGTAAGGCTACATGAACATAAACTCCTCACGAAAATCAGATTTCTTCTTTTATACAGAGTTGACCACAGACTCTTAAATGACATGTAAACAAAACAGTATCCCACTTGTTCCTTTTTCTCCCCCAATTTGGAGATAGAGAAGACAGACAAGAGCATGGTATTCCAACAGCTGTTTAAATTCTTTTACTTACAGCCCTCATAGATGTCCGTGGGAATATGGACTGCGGCATGTTGATAGGATATCTGTCGCCCAAAATTAGCATCATCAATAAAAACAGGTTTTATCCTCTGGCTGCCTGGCTCACTCTCATTTTTTTCGGGCTGTTATCAGAAAAGATAGATAATAAAAAGAGTATTACAACTTGAGATAACAGATACTCTCACATTGCTGTCTTCATTTGACAAGTGGGTGGTCCTCAAAAAACAGATCTTCAAGAATATTTAAAAATACAGTACCATGATGACCTCTAGACTTAATGTGGTACTACTCATTTTGCATATATAAATATCAGTAATTGTGTTGTACAGCTGAAACCAATGTTATATATTAAATACATCAGAGTAAAACAAGAAACTACGTAGAAAAAATATTGAAAAAAAATACAGTATCATGACATCAGACACACAAATTACATTTAGGTATCAGAATTAGCATTATCTTTATATTATTCACATTAAAATATAACTTCCCTCCTCATTTCCTTAGTGTTGGAGTCACTGCGGATCATCGTGAGGGGACCAGAGCTTTTTCATATGTAGTATTTATTACAATGTACTTTATAGGACAGGATAAGTTCCTTTAAAAACAATCAAATTAAAATTATCCCCCAATATAAATTACACTATGCTACTAAATTTTTATAATGCGGGTGAGGGTAATTCTTGGTTTGACAACTTATAGTAAACATGATTGCAGAAAGAAAGCAATGAAGGATTATTTTATATCCTGTTTCTTTGATTTTTGCAGGTTTTCCAGTTGTACCAATTTTTGTTTTAAAAATAAAGTATACTAGAAAAGATCTTTTGTAACTAAGCAAAATTAAATCCTAACTGCAACCATTTTGTCTCCTGAGGTAGGAGGTAAGGCCCAATCAATAATGATTCAAGAAAAGCCCATAGGAGTGTAAGGTTGAGAATTAATTTTCTACCTATTCAAACTAGGCTTTTGATACTGAATTACCTTATTGCCTTCCCCTCGCAGGAAACGGAGAATTACATTCACTGATCCAAAATGCAGCTCTGTAACCTTTTTGTTGTTGTTATTTGGGCTAATTATGTTAAATATATTTTTTTTCACTTCACATACAGTTGTTTTAAACCTGCCCTCCCCCCCTTTTTTTTTTTAAATTAAGTTCAGGTCTATATTTTCAACCCAATGTAGGGGACTATTTTCCATAGTCCAAAGGTAATCTCCTTAAAACCAAACTGAAAAACAAATCACATTTGACTCCTTCTGGCAGCACACTACAGTGATGCAAGTGATAAACAAGAGAAAAGACATAACTGGACAACCAGAAAATTTCCTAAGAAGACTGGAAGATTGTACCAGCAATCTGATGTCATCAGGTTTACAAAGAACTGACTGTGCCCAACTGTCCAAACAGCCCTGAACATGTAAATGACCAAATAACACGTTAGTATCCTGAGATATTAGGACACACGTGTGTGTGTGTGTGTGTGTGTGTGTGTATGTGTTTATTTTTTCCTAGGGAAATTGCAACATTGGAAACATTTAGTCATAGATATGAACGATATAGCCTTAAATGAAAAATAACAAACAAATAAAAAAACAATGGCTTTCAAAGCTGCAGATCCAACACATCATCAGGTAATGAAGTCAATTTCATAGGTACTTATAAACTATTCTTTAAATGAAACATTAAACTTCGTTATGACCAAATTATTTATAATAACATAACAACATACTTTATTTAAAAAAAAAACAACTTAAGACTTTATTTGTCAGAGAGTGAGAGAGCACAAGCAGGGGGAGCAGCAGGCAGAGGGAGAAGCAGGCTCCCTGCTGAGCAAGGAGCCGGATGTGGGACTCGATCCCAGGACCCTGGGATCATGACCTGAGCCAAAGGCAGACATTGCACTGACTGAGCCACCCAGGCATCCCTAAGTGAAACATATTTTAAAAATATAAAAAAAGTACACCCTGTATATTAAGATGAAGAGCTAGTTTGTGAAACTTGTGTTTCAGATAGGACTGTGTGTTTGTGTACATATGTGCACATGTTAGACTGTGATGCCAACTGTAAAA
>JAPYYM010000528.1:0-14572 GCA_028534135.1 Potos flavus
TTTCCACAGTTTGGCGATTGTGGCCATTGCTGCTATGAACATTGGGGTACATGTGGCCCTTCTTTTCATTACATCTGTATCTTTGGGGTAAATACCCAGTAGTGCAATTGCAGGGTCATAGGGTAGCTCTATTTTTAATTTCTTGAGGAATCTCCACACTGTTTTCCAAAGTGGCTACACAACTTGCATTCCCACCAGCAGTGGAAGAGGGTTCCCCTTTCTCCACATCCTCTCCAACATTTGTTGTTTACCGTCTTGTTGATTTTGGCCTTTCTAACTGGTGGAAGGTGGTATCTCAATGTGGTTTTGATTTGAATCTCCCTGATGGCTAATGATGATGAACATTATTTCATGTGTCTGTAAGCCATTTGTCGTCTTTGGAGAATTGTCTGTTCATAGCTTCTGCCCATTTTTTGACATGAGTATCTGTTTTTTGAGTGTTGAGTTTGAGGAGTTCTTTATAGATCTTGCTTATCAGCCCTTTGTGGTGTCATTTGCGAATATCTTCTCCCATTGTTTGGGTTGTCTGTTTGTTTTGTTGACTGTTTCCTTTGCTGTGCAGAAGCTTTTTATCTTGATGAAGTCCCAAAAGTTCATTTTCACTTTTGTTTTCTTTGCCTTTGGAGACATGTCCTGAAAGAAGTTGCTGTGGTCGATGTCAAAGAGGTTACTGCCTGTGTTCTCCTCTAGGATTTTGATAGATTCCTGCCTCACATTGAGGTCTTTTATCCATTTCGAGTTTATCTTTGTGTATGGTGTAAGAATGGTCAAGTTTCATTCTTCTACATAAAGCTGTCCAATTTTCCCAGCACCATTTATTGAAGAGACTGTCTTTTTTCCACTGGATATTTTTTCCTGCTTTGTCGAAGATTATTTGACCATGGAGTTGTGGGTCCATATCTGGGCTCTCTCTTCTGTTCCACTGGTCTATGTGTCTGTTTTTGCGAAAATGGTCAAGGGCCGATGAAAAGAGTTTCAACGTTATTGACATCCGACAAATGTGAGTTAAAACCAGAGTGGCATGCCACTGCACACCCATCAGAGTAACTAAAATGAAAACAGGTGACAATGTAGAGCGTGGGTGAGGCCGTGAAACAGCCAGGCGCTCTCACACATGGTTGGCTGGGCTGTACGATGGTACGAATGCTTTGGAAAAGCTCAGACGGTTCTTGATGAGGCCAGTTAACAGAGCAATTTTATTCCTGGATATGGACCCAAGAGAAAGGAAAACCTGTATACAAATGATTATAGTAGCCTCCATAATAGAGAAAATCCTAGCAACCAGATAGGGGTCCATTGATAAGAGAATGGATAGACTGTGGAATGTTCCTACCACGGAATACTACTGAATGATAAAAAGACATGAACCAGTGGTACGGGTAGCATCCTTATGCTGAGCGAAGCCTTGCATAAAAGAGCAAACACTGTACAGTCCCCTTACACAAGCCCTCGGACAGGCAGAACTCATCTGTGATGAGAGCAAAATCGTGGTTGCTGCCAGAGAAGGTGGGGCAGGGTCTGGGGTGAAGAGGCTCAGCAGGACTTTTGGAGGTGATGGTAACGTTCTGTATCTTGATGGGGGGTGGGAGGGGCATGCATTTGTCCAGACTCACAAACAGCACCCTTACAAGTAATGCATTTCTCAGTGTATGCACATTACTTTAAAAACCCTGTATATATCAAATTCCAGAAAATAGTATGGTGCTCAAGGGCTTAGGGAAAAAGTATACAGAGGTCTGCACTGTGTTTTGAAGTATATCTGAAAATAAGGTACACCGACGTGTGCATCAAGGGGCAGCTAGCCAAAGCACACCTAGCAAACTCTTCATTGTGGAATTTAGGTGATGGGTGTGTGGGTACTCACTGGAACATTCTTTTAGCTCTTCTGTGTGTTTGAAAAGGTTTTTAATGTTAGGATAAATGTACTCAAGTGGAGGATGCAAGTTACAGTAGTATGAGTGAAAAATAATGATGATTTGTTGCCCTTGTTACACAGAGCTATTTTGCTTATCTTCAAAATTCCATTAAAACCCGCCACAGGAGCCTCTGCAATGTAGCTGATTTATCAAATTAGCAAGAGTCCTTCCATCCTCCCGGATGCATTTGTATCACCTGGATACCTTTGAGCTAATTTGCTCACCACTGTTATGATTCTCTCCCCACCACGAATGTGATCATCACAAAGATGTGTTTCCCTGAGTGCTTGGAGCAGCTTTGGAAGGGTTGCTTTCACTATCTGTTCATTTGGAGAACAAAAAAACCCAATGAGTAGAAGGAGATTGGGACCTAGCCGTGGGAAAAGACTCAGAGTTCGCCAAATGATCTGAAATCGACTCAGTGACCAAAACAAAGTTGCAGCTTTTGAATAAAGACTTAAAGAAAGGATGGACTAGGACATCTTTTTCCCCTCTGTTGACTGTCCCCCACCTCCTGCCACGTGCCATGGCGGCTGTTGTGTACAAGAGCTGTAGTAGCTGTTCATTTTGACTTTCAGGCCATGAGACAAAAATGCTGGAGACGTTGTTCAAGTTAGCAATATCAGGCAAGCCTTTCTGTGGGGAGGGGAAGTTTCTAAACCACCGTAGATAATCATAGAGTGAACTGAGGACAGAGATTAGATCAACACTCCTTTCTTCTTTGTTTTCCTGGAATGAAGTCAGCAACATTGTTCTCATTTTTATTTGCAATGAACCTGATTTTTGAACTGATCTGTGTCATAATCACAGGAAAGGCAAACCAGAAGAAAGGAGATTCAGGACGTTGGCTGGTTATTTCTTGCGCGATAAAAGAAAACAGCAGAAAGTGATCCTGTGCAACTTCTGGCTGGCCAAGTTCGCTCTGCCTTCCTCCCCCGGCCCCTTTGGCTCCTGCTGGGCTGAGATTTCCCCACCCAGGTAGTTTTCCTGGGGGGCCTTTATGATCCTTCTCCCTGCCAGCCCAAGCCAGCTTTAATGAATCCCGCCCCCCCCCCCCCCCCGCAAGGTGTGTTCTCCAGGTATTTACCCTCCATCCTGTGGCACTTCCCATGGGAAAAAATCCAGGGAAGGCCCCCTGCTGTATCCTGCAAGCCCTCCAGTGGGATTCCAGTTCCTTTGATGATACAGCACAGCCCTCAATCCTAGAGCGAGGGACAGTGAGTTCCCCAGGTGACGGGCCTGAGGCTGGATATGTCTAGTGCCAGTGGGTTTGCATGGGGCATGCTAGAGGTGGACACTCTGTGGGTACACCGAGAAACTCTAAGAAACCCAGAGCAGGGGTGCCTGCTCTGCTCAGTTGGTTGGCTCAGTGGGTTAAAACCTCTGCCTTCGGCTCAGGTCATGATCTCAGGGTCCTGGGATCGAGCCCCGCATCGGGCTCTCTGCTCAGCAGGGAGCCTGCTTCCCCCTCTCTCTCTGCCTGCCTCTCTGCCTATTTGTGATCGCTCTCCTCTCTGTCAAATAAAGAAATGAAATCTTAAAAAAAAAAAAAAAGAAAGAAAGAAAGAAACCCAGAGCATTTAGGTGACAGTGAAAAATCCTGTCGACGGGACAGGGGAACAAGGAAGCTGATGAATTGCTTTGTGTTTATAAAGGAATGGAGAAAGAAGGGGTGGAAAGGGAGTGTCAGTCTGCAAACACGGGTCCCGGGGGCTCGTGTGTTTCTTCCATTGTTTGCAACCCCAGGTAAGGAGAGCTCAACTGGTCTCGGAGTCCCCGGCAGTCAACAGAACCCAGGACAGGGGGCGGTAGTGAGTACAAAGCATGAAGGGGCAAAGACCAGGCTTCCTTCATGTCTGGGTCTGCAGGACCTGGTGTTGAGAGGGTGCCCTGGAAGGAGTCCTGAAGGGCGGTGAGTGCCGCTGGCCCGGCCACTGGTACTGATGCTGGTGAGACCGACCTCGAGGTCTACCCTCCGCGTATTTAGCAGAGCCACCCAGTGATAAATGAGTCCGTGGCCGGGTCCCTGCTGTGTGTCCAGCACTTGCCACGAAGCCCTTTGTTTTATTTTTCTAATTGCTCTTTAGCCGTATTCTTGAGCTAACGAGGGCTACGGTGATGCTACGCAGGTTTGCTTCTCTGGGATTTGGGAGCGTTCTCTGCCTTTCTCCTGTTCTCTCTGTCTCAGCTAGGTTTGTGCCCGGTTTTCTAAAATTGTCAACTTTAGGAGGGCGGGGCACATTTGTTCATTGACTTGTTCATTAACTCTTGAGTGCCATGTTGGGTCCAGTGTAAACAAAAGGAAGTGGCAAAACCTATAGATAATTTGCAGCCGCCCCCATTTCTCTTTGACCTTCAAATCTGTTGATGAGTTTGCAACGAAGTAAAATAAGTCACGTGGTGGGGCAGCTGGTTCCCCAGTGACATGTCGTTGGGGGAGTGGGCTAGTTGTGTGTGCAGAGGTTCAGGATACCTGATGCAGAGAGAACGTGGGGTCCCCTGGAGTCACCTGCTGCGGTCCCTGCCTTCAGAGCAGGTGGGGGAGCCAAGTGAGAAAACTCGCAGAATGGGTGGGGCGTGGAGGGGAAGGAAGTTTTATTTCTCATCCAGCTGCTTTGCGTTTTTCTAGGTTACCTTAGCAGTTGGAGACTGGCCAAGGAGATACACAGAGCAGAGGGGTCTGGAGCCCACCGTACTCCTCATTCAAAGTGGGGCTCGTCAGAGATGTCTCCAAGTCTGGACACTCCCTGCTTGGTGGGGGGTGGGTCCCGTGACTGTGCCCTTGTGGTCAGAGGGGTGCAGAGCAGGTGGGGGCTGATGGCCGAGTTCTAGGAAGGCCTGCTCTAAAGTCATTTCCTGCTGCCTCTGGTCTCGAAGTAGCTTAGAACCCTGATTGCGGCCCGAGTATTTAGGGACGATGTGGTCACAGAGTAAGGTCCTGACTGATCCTGACAATCAGATGGAGGGGAGAAGAGGGGCAGGTGTGGCAGCTGATAGAGGCAATGTGCCTGGAAGGTGGAGAAAAAGATAAGAGGGAAAAGGCTGAGGGGCCAACCGGAGTCGCCGGAAGGAGGCTCTTGGGAAAAGTCCGCAGGGAGGGAGGGCCTGTAATCTGACCCATGGCCCTGAGCCAATTCGTCTAATTTTTTTCCCCCTCAAACATGGATGAAGTGACAGTCAAGTGTTCTCGTGCCAGGGAAAGTTTCGCCATAGCTACTGTCTGGGTTGAGGACGTTGGATAAGTTTGCTCTCTGTGAGCCTGAGTTTACCCATGTGTATTTCACTGGTTGAGGAGTCTCCTCTCCCACATGACAGTTTGATGTTTGCAATCGCTGCTTCACCTGTGCCGGTGCCTTCCACCTCCCCCCCCCCCCTCCGCCCCCCCAGCCTTTCCCATGTCTTCACACCATCCTGGGCGGACTCTACCTTGGCAGTCCCTTTCAGTTCTTACCCTGGAGTGTTTTAACCTGATTTAGGGCTCCCCCACCCCACGACTGCCGTCCTCACCAGCCTCCCTCCCTCCCCTGCCCCACAGCAGCTCCAGGTGCTCCATTTTCGGGGACGGGGAGAAGGGAGAGACGTAAAAGGGCAAACACCTTTTCCCCTAGCTGGGCACGATGGAGAGTTGCCCCCTGCTTGGTTTTGCAGCCTCTGTAGCTAAAATGAGCCAGGGGGCAGACCCTCCCCCGACAGGTGTCCAGGTGCAGGTCCCCAAAATGGGGTGGGTGTGGCATCAGTCTGCAGAGGGCCTGCCCACACTTCCCTGCCTCACACGCCCTGATCTGGGACGTGGGGCTCTGGCTCCGCCTCTCTCGTCCCTACTGCACAGCCTCTGTCGCTATAGTGACTGACCTCTCATGGGGACCAGTCCCCTTGGGAGAGGTCCCAGAAATGACTCACGCCTAGTAAGTACCCTGCGGGGTCTGCTTGGCTCATGGGAAGCTCACAGGTCCTTGCCAGGCCAGTAGGCAGCAGGATGACTGTCCTGCCACTTTGCTTCTCCCTGTTCGGGGAAGGGGAGCAGCAGCTCCGGACTGTGGGGGATAAGACGCTGGTTTTTCTTTCTTGTAGACAAGACCATCTTTGTGATTCTCCTGAGTCCTTATCACTTGGGATTTAGGAAGGGGGGGCCTCCCCAACACTGCAGTCTCCGCCAGGCTGACAGCCTGATGACTCTGTCCCCCTCCCCAAACCTCCTCAGACTGTACCCGTGGGGATGGCAGGTGGGTGATGACAGAGGGCTGGCTTAGTAAGCCCTGGGCAGGGAGCATCTCATCCTATTGGTTACTTAGAAAATGAGGTACTGTGTGGTCCTTTCCATCAGGGAGCCCTGTCCTTTAACACCTGGGTGATAAGAAACCTCTCACCCAGCTTTTAAAAAAAAAAAAAAAAGGAAAGTGAAGAATTTTATCCTTACCTCTACTTCCTGTTACACCCTATCTGCACCCATGCGTAAGTATGGAAGGCAGAACTATACCCTTTCTTTAGGACTGTTTTCTGGTGGCTTTGGTGTTCGCTCTGTGATGGTGTTATTTGTCAAGTGTGAGGATCGTTTCTTGCAGAAGGATGGATGTTGAGTCTTAGCTAAGGCTGTTGCCATCTCCCCAGCCCCCAAACCTTAGAATGTCGACACGCTCTGTCCTGGGTCTGCTCTATGCCTGACATCCGTGCTGACAGACCAAATTATAGTACTCCTTAACCCGACTCTAAAGGATGAATGCCACAGCCCTGAAACTATTTTGCAGAAACTATTATTTTAACTAATTTTCACAGTGGCTATGGTTTTTTAATAGTCTCATAGGAACTTGGGTTAAATACAGAGTGAAAAACCGAAAGCTTCTTTGGGAATAATGGGGCATCAAGTCCTTCAAGGTCTTTCAGAAAGTAATCCCTAAGTAGCGATCTCTTTTGTGCTTGTGATTGTGAATTGTAGCGTGTACCCCTAAGGAAAGCTGAGCACCATAGGGGACGGCGCACATGTGAGCTTCAGAAAGCCTCAGCGGTCACTGCAATAGTAGTGCCCGTATGTTTGCACAGGAAGCAGCAAGGAAGGACGACCAGAACCCGCGTTTAAAAAAAGAATGCGTGCGTAAAGATTTGTCCTAGCATCCCACACTAAGCAGAACCGTTAACACTGTCATCTCAGAAGACGGATCCGAGCTAGACCATCGCTAGTGTCCTCCATCCCTTTTTCTGGCAGAGAAGTGAAAGCCAAGAGCATCCTCTCTCATGGGCAGTATGGGTCCAGAGCAAGGGTCCCCAGATTTTCTCAGTCTCAAGAGCCAGACGGTTAAACAGTGGCGGCTACGTGGGCCACGCCCGGGCAGCCTCAGACAGTTGGTAACCCGATGAGCCTGCCGTGTCTCAGTGAAAGTATGGTGATGCGAATCTGGCGGCGGGCAGGATTGGTCTGTGGGCTAGGATCTGCCTACCCCTCGTCTGGGGGGAAGTACAAGTTGTGAGTTGTCACTGAGAGTCTCATGTCGCCCAAGAAGGTGGCACTGCTTGCCCGGTTGCCTTTATGCGGACACAGGTGTCCTTCGGTGATGGCTGGCTCAGCTGGACGGTCAGCCTGGTTTTGAGGCTCCTCCGATGCAGGCGAGCCCATCTGCGGACGTGCATACAGACTCCCGGGAGCAAACCTTATTTCCTTCCTTCACTTCGCATGCAGCCAATGCTCTGCAACTGGGTATTGAGCTTAGGACAGAATGGAGAACGCAAGAACCCTTGACAATTTAACGAAAGTCACAGTTACGGTCAGGAGTTAGCAGGTGGCATTTCTGGGGTGATTTTCTGGGGAATTCTAACCAGTCGTGAATCTCCACCAGTGGCTGCCCTCCTCCAGCCCCATGTGCGACCTCCCACGTAGGTCTTGTATGCTCACACGCACGCACACGTTTTCTCTTCCGTGCTCACGTGCGTCGCCTTACTCCTTTCCTTCATCTTGTCCTGGCACGTAATGCTGCCACCACCACCATGCGGACACGGACACACGAGCATTTCCCCTGCTCGTGCACACCGGGAGGGCGGAAGTGCTGGGAAGGCTGCCAGCGTGAAGCCCAGGTACACAGCTGTGGTGGTCCTCGGGACTCCCCCTGTGCATCCCAGACTGTCACGAGAGCAGTATATTTACTCCAACACACATGCACTGGTGACTTGGCTCTCGGTGCTGCTGTTTGTAGAGACAGACTCACGGCACGCGGAGTCGCGTGGCTGACCTCATCTGGGAGCTGAGGACAGAGTGAGTCCTGGGTCCCACAGCACTGTGCTTGTAGCTGACCCCCAAGATGGCTATTCCAAGAAGTCAGTCGTGGGAAGGCTCATTTAGAAAGATAGAAGCACATCTTAAAGATTATTTGCACCTAGAATATATAACCAGACATTTACCTGTCAATCTTTTGGAGTAGGGCAAAGCCTTTTTTTTTAATATTAAGCATGTACTGGTAAGAGTGTCCATCTTCTTTCTTGCATAAACTGTGCCTATAACGTGCCTACAACTTTTAGTCACATTTTATTTAAAAATAGAATAAGAACTTAGATCTCCGGGAAGAAAGCTGAAAGCAATTCTAAAAGCTTACGGGTTTTCCCTTATCTTGTCTGTCATGCCGCTCATGTTGGATTCAAAGACAGAACCTTCAGCAGTGTTCTTATACAGCACTCCCGAAGGATGTAGCCTGTTTTTTTTTTTATGGAAGCAACAACTCTTTTTTACACTCCCGTCTTGTCACTCCAAGCAGTCTTCACTGAAGTTGGGTAGTGCATCTGCTATAAACTTGGGAGCAAACATAACACAATTCTTGGTAAGCACACAACTCAACTCTTGGGAACAAAAACATGGGAGCTCTCTAGAAACTGACCTAGGAGCCACGTGAGTTCAGTGTGGCATGGCCTTTGTCATTGTCTTACCCAGGAGGAATAAACAACATCAGTTCATTGGATGCGTTGGTTAAGAGGAAATCAATCTGGGGAGCTTCTAGTGTAGGAGAAAAGTCAAGACCTGCGTTGCTAGCCTTCATTCCCACTATCCTAATGGCAGCCATGTATCGTGTGCTTAGGTCTTGCACATGGTCTCATTTATTCGTCTGACAATGCACTCGCTGACCCAGAAGCCAGGGCTCGGGAGGGGTGAGGGGCTTGCGCCAGGTGAGAGAGCTGGACCCGATGGGAACTTTCCACCCCAGCTGTCTGATCCACAAATTCACTGTGCTGCCCAGCGGAGGACTGGCAGCCAGGCGTCATCCGGGTAGATTTTGTGTTCCTTGTCCTGGCTTATGGATGGGTCTGGTTGTTTAAAAGTCAGTAGCAAACGAGTGGGAGTGCGGGCCCTCCAGAGCTGATCTTTCAGACCCCACCGCTTTACCGCCCCTTGTCTGTAAAGGGGGCTTATCTTACTTCCTTTCTTTGTGTCTCTCTCTTTGGACTCTCCTGTGTCTGGGCTGTTAAAAAAAAAAAAAAAAAAAAAAAAGAGACAGAGAAGATTGGATGTTACAGTTGGATTCTTTGTTCTGGATTTGGATTTTTTTTTTTTAAGTTTGGCATTTGCGCAGGATCACAAGTTGTAGAAAGTAGTAATTTCCAGACGTTTGAGGTCTGATTCACCAGCATTACTGTAATTAAAGGAAAACCTGTATTTGCTCCGTTTTATCCTCACTCACTAGGACGTGTTACAAATAATGAACCTAGATATTTAGAAAAGAGCATCCATTTCGTCGTTTCAGCTTTCCTAGTTCTTTATGTTCGGATGTCTCGAGGTGATCCTCATGATTTGAGTTTGCCCGAATGCAAACTCCACCCGGCAGTGACTCTGAGAAGTGAACTTTACCGACTTATCGAGGCAGCTTTACAGTCGAGGGCAGAAATAAGCAACGTGGCACTTCCCTTAGGCGCGTTTATGAAGTCTAAGGCTCAGTGTCAGGATTTCAGTTGGTCACAGAGTGTTAATGAATTTTGAATTGAGGCGGTTATGACGAAGCCTGTTGCCTTTTCTAACAGTAATCATTATTAAGATGATGATGGATCCTCATGATTATGAAACCATTAAAAAGGCATCTGCCTGTGCCCAAATTATCAGGATGGATATAGCTTTGAGCTTTCCGATAGCCAAGCAGGACTCTAGTGGCTGCGATTTCCAGGTGCTTGTTTATTCATGATCTTTCCTGTGTTTTCTGAGCCTCCCATACTATTTTTTTTTTTTTTTTTTTGTCCTGGGGTACAGCAGCGGTGGTGGGGTGGGGCGGGTGTGCCCCCTTCAGCCTTAGCTTTCGGGCCACATAAGGTGACGTGATAGCTCAACTTTCCAGAACCCTGCCCTTGGTTCCTTGATTGGAAAGCGGTCCTCCCCCCGCCTCACCCCAGGGCTCTAGGAGACCTTTCATTTCTGTGGGACATTCACAGCCACCAGGGTGACAGCAGCCACTTTCTTGAGAGCCAGCCAGGCTCCAGGCATCTCTCACCTGTGGTATTCATCCTTAATTACCTGATGGTGGTGGCGGCGTCCCCGTCGAGAGGATGAGGAACCTGCTGCTGGAGGTTCAGCCAGTCCGGGCAGGACGGGGATTTGACCGTGTTCTTCATTACTCACAGCTTCGTGCCTCCGTACAAGACTCTTCTTTGCGGGAAATCGGTTCACGATGTGAAGGAAACTGAGGGAGGAATTCATCTCAACCAGTGAATGAAGATGCACAAACTTGCCCTGCCCAGCTATAGAGGGGCATGGGTCTGAGCTGGCTCCCCTTTCCATAAAGCAGCTGTATCGATCAGAGGAGCCCCTTCTGTCTTGTGTCTCCTTGTGAGTCCCAGTGCCCCTTGCTTTGACGGCTTTGTTCCAGAGCAGCCCCACGCCTGCCTGAGGACCCAGGGGATGCCCAGCATCTGTTGGCCTTCTATGGCCTGCGGGCTCCCGTCTCGGGTGGGGGCCTGTGGCCCAGGTCTTCAGACGCCCCCATGCTCCCTGCCCAGCTTCTTTCTGATCTGTTGTCCCAGGCTTAGGACCTGGGGTCGGGGGCGGTATCATTCTCTTCCTGTCCCAGTTAGGACGCTTCATGAGCCTTTCCCCATGTGGCCTTGAGGGGGTCTTTATCCCTACTGAGGTACACTGGTGGGTTCAGATTATTGGCTTCTAGAGTTGTGTGTTTCACCTTTTCTTTTTAACTTGGTCAACAGTAATAGATACACTTTATGTTGCAACTCCCAAACACGTACATGTTGTATCATTGGAAACATGAAGCTTGATGAAAATACTTACTCTTACCAGATTTTGCTCTTTTCGATGCATTCTGATTTTTTCCATCCTGTTTTCATTTTTCAAAAATTGCTGGTTGTAAACCACAAAATTAATTTCCTGCGTATTTCATTTAAAAAGTCTTGTCTCTGTTACAGTACAAATTCCACGAAGACAGGAGAATGTTCGTCTACTTCCCATAATGGGCGCTCGGTTCATATTGTCAGCTGATTTTTCTCTCTATGCAAATGCTCTGGAGAAAGATTGTTCTGTGCTGAGAAACCGTTTCTTTCAAAGGAGAAGGTGACTTGTGTCACTGGTCTGATTTCCTCCTTTCACTACAGCGGTTAGAAATCTCCGAGACATGCTAATAAAGCTGCGTCTTCACCGCCTACATCTTCATCATGGTCTTACTCCTGCTTCATTTTCTTTGTTAATTTTCCTTTCTCAACTTACTCCTTTGTCTTAAATATTTAGAATTTCAGTTGGTTTTAAAGTCTTTCCTCAATGAGAAAGACTGAGACAAGTCAGGGATACCTAAAAGTAGAGAGGAAGTGCTTCATGATCTCGCTCTCAGAGCCAAGCCATTTCACACTTGGCTGTCTACACTGCAGACTGGCTTATTAAGAGATTTTTTTTTTTTTTTTCCAGACACTGGGAGGATCCTATTCATATGATTCCTGTAGTAATGTATCTTGGACCTCCTCCCCTGCCTTTTCAAAACAAAGCTATGTAGTATTCCCTTTCTTACCTACTTCAGCTTTTTCATATTCTTGCTGCCTAGAGTTCTTTTTTGGAGGTAGGCAAAATTCGCTTTGAAAAGAGTAGTGGCATTGTGAACTAGTCTAGCCACCTGATCAGAGAGACTCCTCTAGTAACTGCTGCTGAAACCACGCATCTTCTGGGGATAGGATTGCTTGTGGAAAGCCCGTGTGGATCCTGAGCTTGGCGGGGTGGTGAGGAGCCCTTCCTCCCGCCTCCGGGAGCTGTGAAGTGATGAGGGAGATATTTGACTGGCAGGACGAGAGCAACGCAAAGGACACTTGCCGCTTGGAGTGGGTCTGCAGAGAATCTGTTCTGCTCAGTCATTGACTGTATATCGATTTCCACTTCAAGGCCACGGTTGGGTGGTGCCTGGTTTTTAAGCTACCCAGTGTCTTTTAAATTAACTCAATTTTACTTACTAATTCGAAAATAATGGTGAATTATAGGCATGGAGTTATTAATCTTCCGAGTGAATGTATTACCTACTTTATCTCAATTACAGACTCCACACGTTATGTATTTTTAAACTTTGATTCATGAATTTATTCTAAAAGCAACGACCTATGTTCTCCGCACATTCCCTGGGAAAGAGGGGACTGTGGCATAGGGTCGTTCATCACCCAATGTGGTTTTTCTGGCGGAAGGTCACAGCTGATGAGTTGAAGGCCGCCTGTTTCCCACCGCCCCTTAGACGCCCGTCCTCTGTTTTCACCGTGAGGGGAGGGAGGGCAGCACGGGGGCCTGTTTCCCTTCCTGACTGTTCTAGGAGCGGCGCAGACGGACGGTGGGATGTCCAGAAAGGCTCAGGAGCAGGCTGATTAGATGGAGCCACGTTCTCCCCGCAGGCGGAGCCGGGCTGGTTGGAGCAGGCCCCCCCGGACGAGCCGTCCACACCGGGGGTGCGGAGACCTACAGGGCAGGCAGGGGGTTCGGCCCTCGTCCCAGGGGGCACTCAGTGAGGAGCTGGCAATGGCTTTGGGCCAGGCCCTGTGCCTTTCCTGGGTAGTCGCCGTCGACAAGGAAACCATGCTGCTGCCAGGAGCCAACATCCATGGAGCATGCTCCCTGCACACTGTGGTTCTTGTGTTATATGCCTGTGGCCTCATTGACAGTCCATGAGAAACCTAGGCAGTGGCAGCCCTCACTGTCTTCTGACAATGAAGCAGCCATGGTGAGGAGGAGGGGTAGAGTCACCTGCCTGAGTCCACAAAGCACGGAAGTGGCTGAGCCAGGACCTGCCCCAGGCCCTCTGCCTCCCCCGGACGAGGAGCAAGTACTTCTGAGGGACCACACGCCTTCTTAACTGGGAGCAGCCCTGCCCCAGGTACCAACACCGAGCAGTGGGCAGCCGGGACCTCCAGGGCGTGTCCTCAGGTGGCTCAGTTGCCTGGCTGACCCTGGGCAGAGGGCGTGCTGGTATGACTTCGGCAGGACAGCCCAGAAGCCCGGGTGAGATTTGGCGGGCACGGGTTGGCATGCAGGTGGGTGTGGTCGGGGCTCCTCACCCCACAGGGCATGATCACTCTTCCCGTGGCCTGTGGCCAGAGTGGCTCTGTGTCTGGGACCCTCACATGGGGATGTGAGTGGAAATCCCTTCTCTGCCTGTCTTACCCCATCGTGTAGAGTGTCTGCTGGGGGGAGAGATGGGCAGGTGTTTCCTCACGCTCCGAGTGTGGTGTCCAGTGTGTACACAGCGCGTTTCCAGGGGTCCGAGGGGGCGTCGGGGGAATGCTAGATGTCGTCTGGAACTTTGATGTCAGGGAATTTAGCCACATGCAGATTGGAAAGGCTTGTCCTGACCTCTGTGAATGAAGAAAAGAAATGACCGTTCTCTTGTCACATGAAAAAGTTTGGTTTTAAGCTTATTCCGTTCCTGCTGTTTTGAAACTTTCACTCATTTTTTTCTTTACAGCCAGGGAGGCGGACGTGTTGGAGTATTTGGCTCACGTCATGCAAACTCACCAACTCGAAGAGAGTGGCTCTTCTAGGATGATGGGTGCTTGGCAGCTACGACATGACCCAGGCACCCCACATCCCAGAGAGGCAGCGTGTGGCTTTGATAAGCCCCACATAGGGCACAGATTCTTCCTGCCATCCACCTTGACCTGAGCTGTCAGAACGGGATGCAAAGGCTTGACATGGTTGGGAAAGAAACCGAACTCATATCTCCAAGTGGGAGAGGGTGAATGGAATTCTGGCCTGGGCGGTAGAGCTGCTGTCAGGGCTCCCTGATGTCTAGACGAGGTCTTGGCCCCCGGGGGCTTAGCAGTGCAGCCTTAGGAGCATGTCTCTGCTTTTCCTTCTTAGAGGTGGATGCATCATGGTAGTTACTGAGGCTCCGTTGTCTGCTTGGGATGGTGAGAGAGTCTGCAGAGGTAAATGCGGTGGTTCTTGCCCTCAGGGTACTCACAATCTACAAATAGGACAAGACAGCGCACCAATAGGTTCCCCTCCCTGACCACACCAGGGGTTGAAAACAGGGCCGTGCCCTGCCCTTCTTTCTTCTCTTTCATGGCCTCATACATAGTTGGTGCTCAAGAGGAAACGAAACTCCCTAGCCTTCCCTGAAATGGTGAAGCAGGATTGAGATCCCCAGAAGTGCCCTGGGTCATGGAGAAGACCAGAGGGTCTGGTGAATATGACCTATGTGCAATGTGTTAGGGGACAGACG
>JAPYYM010000529.1:0-14571 GCA_028534135.1 Potos flavus
GGACAAAGAGCTGGGTTTCCGGCCCCCAGGGGTTCGATGCCGGCACCCGGACGGCCATGGCCTTACCTTCCAGAACCACTGGATGACAGGGTGGTTCGGGCAGTAGCCGTTCTTGTAAATAGAATGCTGTCTCCAGTCGTTCACGTCCACATCGCCGAGGCCACACATCAGCAGCTGGCAGGGAGAAGGAGACATGTGAAGGGGCCTATGAGAACGCCGCAGACATCGCCCATGGAGGAACGGCCTTCTCGCAACGCCAGCATTTTGTCGTGCAGAGCAGGTAAGCTGGCAGCTCTTAATGCCTGACGGGGACATCATTTTCCTGCCCCTTCGGATCACAGAGGCAGCGCAGGGAAGGAGGGGGACCCAGATCCAACACGTGTCCAAGCCACAGCCTCTCGTGGTGGAAGCGCCACTCGGCGTCTGTCTCTCGCCCACCCCTCCCATCTGAGCTCGGGGCTCAGACTTTCTCTAGCTGCTTCCCCTTCGGAGACCTTATGTGTCTCAGGACCTGAAATGTCTCCCAGCCCCCAGGAGGAGCCGGGCTTTATGGCAGCCAGAGCTCCTCCCTGCCAGCCTGCGGACCAGACGTGTGTGGATGCCGACGTGCACTCGTGCAGGGACCGGGTCTGTGATGGAGTCCAAGGGCTCCTCCCACTACCTAACCCCGAGCAGGGACGGCGTCCTCGGGAAAAGAGCCTGCTATTCCCGCAGAGGCACCAAAGAAAAATGGAAGGAGAACCAAACCAGAAGCCTGAGACTAGATCCCAGGCCTGACTCGTTGGGTAAACCTGGGCGGTCTTGAACTGCTCCCTGCCTCAGTTTCCCTACTTATGAAACAAAGGGCTCACACTATAGGATTTTGACATCATCTGTCTTGAAGTTTCTATTTCCAGAAGAACAGAAGGCTAGCCTGTGAGACATGCTTCACGGGAAACGTGGCCTGACAGCTTCTCCAGACACAGCCCTCCTCCTTCTATTTCTCTCAACACAACACAGGGTGCGAGATCCCTGTGCTTTTTTGGCTGCAAAGTTTTCCTCTAGGTCCACGCAAAAGAGCTGGAGCAATCTAATACAAACTGTCTCCAGCCACGACCTCGTTGTCTTCTGAGGTTCTCCCTTAATAAAACGAGGTCAAGTTCACAGACACGTCTGTTCCACAGCCCCTGGTGCTCACTTCCTGGCCAAGGTCGCAATCAGCTACCCCCGTGTGGGGAGGAGTGCAGGATCTCAGCCAGCCCAGCCTCGTGGGCAGCACGCTGCTGCCCCAACTACAACTCTAGCCGAAGCAACTTTCCTTACCTGGTGCACCTGGCCGTGAACCCAACCCAGCTCAGTGGGCCTCTGCTTGTCCGGTGTGTCCCAGAACCACCCTCTCCTGGGTGAGGAGTCTGCAGCTGACTACTCTCACTATACCCTACCTGAAGATCGACACGTGCACCCCGTGAGAGACACAGACTGGAATCCGTCTCCATTTACTTCCTAGGACGTCATGGGTCAGAGAATAATAAAATACCATTTAAAAATATCTACTTTACAGAAAAGGTTTAGAATACAAACCTCCAGCTCATTTTCATCAAAAATTTTAATCAAATCAATAGGAAGCAGTTCTGTGAATCCCTGAAAGAAAGAAAAAAAAAAAACAATCGTCCCAAACACCTTTTTCCTTGAAAGAGACACATTTTACAGAGAAAACAGCCAGGAAAAAAAAACATTCTTTGCTGATTTATAGATCAGCGACACAATCCTGTAAGTGTAGTTCTAATAAAAGCAGCACAGTCACAATGTAAGAATTCAGAAAAGTAGGAGAATCTAGAAGGTTCGAGTATCTGAGCATTTTCAGAAGCCCATGAAAATATGGGTTACTGTAGGCAGGCGAATTCCAAAAGCCACTTATGACATAGTTATGAGTCAGCGTGTCCTAGAATGCACGAGCCACGATGTGCAAGAGAACATGTTTAAAAATAAGGTACTGAAGGCACAGAGATGAGCTACACGAGGAGGCGGTGTGATCCAGGAGAGGAGAGAGAGGAGCGCCGAGACGGCGCTCTAGTTCCCGGGTTAACACTGACCATCCGGCGAGATGCTCCGCGCAGCTGGGCCTCGCAGGTGTCCCGCTTCCGAACATGGGATCACCTGGGGCGGGGCCAGGCCGTGCCTCCTGCGTCTCTTACGTAAATAAAGTACGAAACCTGCTGTCCTCTTGTGCATCTAACTCACATTTTATGCCCTAAGTCCGTGAATTTTGAGTGTTTTGCCGGACTTGGGGTAACTGCAGGGACTGAGCGGGGGCGAGCCGAGGAGAGCGCTGCCCAACGAGAACTCTGCCCTGGTTCGGTGGGAATTTATAATATGCACCTGGGGCTTGTTCCTACGTTCTCCGTACAGAACTAAAACCGTTATTAAGATTTAAAAAGGAATTTTACCGTTGGTCAGAGTGAACCATTTTTTTAAGAAGATTTTATTCACTTATTTATTTGAGAGCGAGAGAATGAGTACGGGGGGCGTGGGAGAGGGAGAAGCAGACTCCCCGCTGAGCAGGGAGCCCGACATGGGGCTCGATCCCAGGACCCCGGAATCATGACCTGAGCCAAAGAAAGACACTTAACCAACTGAGCCACCCAGGTGCCCCCAAAATGAACCCTTTTTTAAAAATGATGAATCCCGCCACCCTCTGCTAGGGGCCTGGGAGCATCGCCGACATCAAATATTTGGATCTGAGGAGCGGCTGCTTCACCCTCTAACAGGAGGAAAGTTGGCACAAGATGGCTCGGTGTAAGATAAAAACCCAGCCGGAGAGAGTGTTTCCCTCGGACCCGTGCGGAAGCTGAGTCCGTGCAGAGCAGGAGAACACCAATGAAAAGGGTGGCCGGCTGAGTGCTCCGGGCCAGAGCCATGGTGTGTGCGGGGCAGGCCCGGCCTTCCTGCCCCGTCTGCCCGTGTGCGACTCCGCCACCAGCCCGCCCATCCTAAGGATGAGAGCCCTCCTCTCTCCGCCTAGGACCGAGAGTGCACAACTTACCTCCAGGAAGGCGTTCATCTGCTTCTGGACCCTGTTCACAAACCTCCACTGGATGACCAAGCTGTGGGAGAGACGGAGAAGCAGTGAGCCCCTCGTCACCGCGAGCCCCGCGCGTGTCCTCACGCCCTCTCCCTCGGGGGGGTGGGGGGGTGGGAAGGAGCAGAGGAACCCCCACGGCGGACCGCAGGGAAGGTCCAGAGCCGCGGCACTGCTGACTCAGTCATGCTTTCCGAGTAGCTGGGAAACATCAACTCTGAGCATTTCAAACATAATTTATTCCCTCTGATCCAGCCTTAGTTTACCAGAGCTGCCTTCAGATGGGACTACGCGGACAGACAGAAAAGGCTGTGGACAGACAGCTTCGTCATGCTGCGTTCACACGCACACACACACCCACCTGTGCACAAACACATACAGAGATTCTCCTTTTTTCCTTTTTTAATTTAAAGATTTCATTCATTTATCTGAGAGAGAATAAGTGGAGGGGAGAGGGAGGAGAAGCTTGTTCCCCATTTTAAAAAATTTTTTTGAAGATTTATTTGAGAGAGAGAGAGAGAGAGAGACAGCAAGACAGGGAACACAAGCAGGGGCAGTGGGAGAGGGAGGAGCAGGCTTCCTGCCGAGCAGGGAGCCCGAAGCGGGGGCTCGATCCCAGGACCCTGGGATCATGACCTGAGCCGGAGGCAGACACGTAACATCAGACTGAGCCACCCAGGTGCCCCATTCTCCGCTAATTTTTAAAGAAGATTTTATTTACTTATTTATTTAAGAGACAGAAAGAGAGAGACAGTGAGCAGGGAGAGGGGCAGAAGGAGAAGCAGGCTCCCCGCTGAGCAGGGAGCTCAACGTGGGGCTCAATCCCAGGAACCTGGGATCATGACCTGAGCCGAAGGCAGACACCCAACCGACTGAGCCCCCCAGGCTCCCCTAAACATGTACATATATTTGTAAAAGGAGTATCTAGTACAACATTTTGTGGTACATTTCACTCTGGTGTCCAGTGTACTTTTTTCAACAACGACACATAACTTATCGGGAAAATGATTTATGCTAATCCTTTAACACCAAAATCTGGAGGATTAATGGTAAGGCCTCCTTAACAGAAACTGTTTGCTCTGTGACGATGTTTAGGGCACAGGAGAATTTAATGCTGGGCGAATCCACGTCAGACGCCAGCTAAGGCATGTGGTCGGGAAGGAGCACGCAGGCCTCGTCCTAAAGGGCGCTCCCCAGCGAGGTGGCAGCTGGCGATGGCCCCCGAGGCCCGGCATCTGCACGGGCCCTGCTCAGCCGCACGAGGCTTCGCTGCACGGCTGCACCCATCGGCCCAAGAGCTTTCTTGCACCCAGGGGCACCCGTGTGCCGGGGGGAGATTTTCACCCTCCTTTTCCAGGGAAGCCAGCTGCAAGTCTGTCCAAGCCCATGCCCCACCAAATTTGAAACCTAAAAGAATTAACTGCAAAGGATGACGTACCACATGTATCACCTTGTCTAAACGCTCAGACTTCGGACCCTAATCCCCCTCAGGGGCAGTGCTTTAAAATTCCGCTCAACGCCTGTGCTTTCGAATGAAGACCATGGCATCTGCCAGGTGACGTCCTGCCTGCTCAGACTGCCCAAATTCAGAACACGCGTGCCAGTTAATGTGCACAGCTAAGAACTGTAGTAGCTTATTCCTAGTTTTTTCTAAGCACAGCGAGCTTTTACCTTGTGAGGATGTGGGAGGGAGGGGGGAGGCCTGCTGTGTAATAGGGACGCCTTGTCAGGGTCTCTAAGTAGAGGCTCCAACACACTCCACTTCCCCCTAATCAGGAAGGAGGGTTTTTCTTTGTAGAGGACACTGAAAGAGGCTAAGCTCTTGGCTACTTCTCCAAATGCAAGTCCTCTAACCAGTTAAGTTGAGGAGAGAGGAGGGAACCAGCTTGCTGAAATGGGAGGGCCGCAGGCAGACACAGCACTCAAACCACCGTGGCAACCAGCAAGAGGCAGACATTGGGACCCGGGCACCAGACCCGGCTGTGCTGACCTCACCCCTGCACCAGGGCTAGCCAGGGAGATCCCGGACTGTGTGCCTGAAGCATACGTTCACACCGAAGAGGAAAGTGCCATGTGCCCAACAGACAGAGGCCTTCTGGCTAGCAGAAATGCCCCAGGATGGCTTGACAGCTGGTTTTCCAAAGCACATTTTGTTCCACCTGCTGAGGCTGAGGTTGGGTTAAGAAAATTATAAATATCGGAAATAATTCACTATGGTTTACACATGTGGATTTTCCTACCCATTTTAACGATTTTCTTCCGTTTTCACTATGGAAAAGAAGTCAGGAGAGAGAGGAAATATTTTATTGCTGGTTGTTCCTAATTTTACCCCACTGGTTGTTGACACTATGTTCCAACACTGCAAATCTCAATTTTAGACTACATATCACATCCTCCAAAAGCATGTTTGCCGTATTACTCAATACTGTACACTTTTTTCTCCTTTCACGACTCCTTCGTAAGGCAGCTCACTGAAGTCATGATTCAAGTCAAACTTTCCATCTTATAACTCAACTTCCTATTAGCCCAAGCCAGAAAGAACCTCCTATTACTGAAAGTGTGCCCACAAGAGGCATGAGCTACTTTAGCAAGAAACATCAACCAGACTGTTAAATTTAATAAAACAAAAGGTCGTAAATCTGTGTATACGTACTCAATATATTCCCTCTTGTTTTCATTTGTCACCATTATTTCTGACCCACTGGGCTTCAGATCCACTTGATAGGTCTGTAATTGCAAAGATAACACGACAATCACCATCATGAAGTTACTGTGCACATTACTGAGTAATAATGTCTTACTAAACAAGATAAGCAACATTCATTCAAAAAGACTTCCCAGCAGACGGGCTCGGAGTACAAGAGAATACCTAACGAGGCTTTTAAACTGTTGAGATGTTACACGTTGAAAGATGTGATCGAAGGTGAATTATTTTGTGGTTATTTATGAGTTTTAACTATTCTTTAACTATTTAACTATTCTTCATACGTTAACAACAATGGAGAAGAGTGACATTTTATTTATTATTCATTTATCAAGAAATTAATTATGCATAACAGAAAAGACAGGGTACACTCATTAAGACTACAGAGATCCAAATTCTAATGCACTTTGTTTCTGAAAATTAGATTTTACAGTCACACACAAAAAAAGATGCATGGAATTTCTTTCGAAAAGGCAAAACATAGGGACTCAAAAAAAAAAAAAGCAGCTTAAGAAGCAAGGCTGAGGGATGGATTTACCCACAGTTTTGAGAACCCTGGCTTTCTATGCGCTTCGGGACACCTCGCTCACTGCGCAGACGAGCTCCCTCCCGCGGGGACACCCGGGACTGTTAAGAGCAAAGCGGCTGAGAGGAAGCATGGCCTTCTATGCTTCTAGCCAATATCATGCCACAGAAAGCAGTAACTAGCAGGAAGCAAGAGAGGGAGAGACTGTTTTTTTTTTTTTTTTAATAAATAAAGTTTACTCTAGTAGAAATTTTAAAGGGAAAAATACCACCCACAAGTCTATTCAGATAGCCACATCTAGGATCCCGTTCCCTCTTTTCTTCTACACAGAACTGGCTACTTCAGAGAGTGAGCCAAGCCCACGGAGAGGGTTTTCCCAAGTAAGTTTGCGGGTCACATCCATCACGAGGGAGAAGAGATTGGGAGCGGTGATGAAATGTGCTGCTCGGGCAGGGATCACAAGTCAGCGATGCCCGGGACAGATGGGGAGCCTCTGTGACCCGGACACGCGGCCCGTTCGCCTCCCAGAGCTCTCTGGATTATTCACAGGATCACTGCTCAGTTCACGTTTCCTTCTTTCTCCTCTTCCTCTTATTCAGGGAGAGACCTGGTGTCTCCACCCCATGACTGAACTCCACGCTCTATGATGTCGCTTCAGCTCTTTAACCGTCGGCGATGCGGATTTCAATCGTTGCCGTATTTTTCGTTTTCTTCAAGCCCTCCCTTCCAGCCCGCTTTCGCCTTCTCCATGGCTGTCCTCCCATCTGCCTGGCTTTCCCTGTGATTGCCTGCCCGGCCTCGAGGGGCCCTGGCAATCCTCAACGATGGTGGACACTTATGCCTAGTGTGTGAGGTGGGGATGTTTCTTAGCATAAAACCTCTTTGGAGGTTTGTGGACCGTATCCATTTATATCGCTGCATTTTTAAATAAGCTCCTGATGGTTTTTCCTTTTCTTTCCCAGAGACTATCTTGCTGTTCTCTTTCAGTAATGGACTTTTTTCATCTGATCTATACCAAACAAGTTCATTAATCCAAGCCCAGTTCTTGGTCCTGAGAGGTCTTCAGCACAGTTCAGCAATACTAAGAATTTTTTCCAGGAGCTGCAATTTCCAGAGAGCTCTGGAATGAGAAGACCGACTAGAGAGAGTGAGCATGGCGAGGGGCAAGGAGAAAACACCTCTGGTGCCTCCAACGGCAACAGCCGGCGATGAAAAAGAGCAGGTAGCCCGCACTGCCGACCGCAGGGAAACCGTTCTTCCCTACACTGCTGGTGGGAATCTAATTGCTTCAACCTTTTGGGAAGATAATTTGGCAACAGGCATCAAATTTTAATGTGTACAGCATCTCTTGTCATAATGCTTTCTCTTCTAGAATTTATACCAAGGGAAAAAATTGGCCAGATGAATAAAACGTATATTCAAGATTATAATCATTATGCTGCCTATACAGCAAAGTAACGAAATAGCCTAGATGCCCAGCAATGGGGCACAGCTAGAAAAGGTATGGTCTAGGACACCGAATTCAGGCCATTAAGATCGCCTACCTTGACATTTCCTGATACAGAAAAGTATCTGAGATTATATTAAGTTAGAAGTGTATGCACTGCACAATTTCATTCTGTAAAAATAAAAAGTCTTGTGTGCGTGTGCTTACAAAGAGTAATTCCAGAAAACACATCAAAATTTTAATCGTAAATTTTCTCTAGGTGGTAAGAGTTGTGGATGATTTTTATACACTTTTATTGTACTGGCCTCACATATATTACTTAAATTATTAGTATTTTGTAATCAGATAAACGAATACAATTGTTTTTGAAAGAAAAAAAAAGGGGACCGTACTGTCTGTGTTACGTAAGGAGGGCAAGCACGCAGTCAGTCTGTGGGCAGCCGTCCAGCTCCGTGATTGACCCGGACTGCGGGTCTCTGGGGCAGGCGGTGTGGGGGGCTCACAGGCAGGCAGGGAAGGCTGGTTTCCCGGTCTTGCTCCCCGAGCCCAGCCAGCAGTGTCTCTCAGTTCAAGCTTTCTGTGGTCAGTCTCCCTTCTGCTCGGGCTCCTCACCGACAACACCTGAGTGGGCAGCAGTGCCTGTTCCTCCAATTCCACATTTTAGACTGGCTGCATAGGGCCACACACAGACCGCTTCCTGTGCTTGTCCCAACCAGTCAGGTGCCATTGCTGCCATTCTGTGGTGGAGAGGGAG
This sequence comes from Potos flavus, assembly GCA_028534135.1. Taxonomy (NCBI): domain Eukaryota; kingdom Metazoa; phylum Chordata; class Mammalia; order Carnivora; family Procyonidae; genus Potos; species Potos flavus. The sequence continues at coordinate 8,490 of JAPYYM010000529.1, forward strand.
ACTCAGCAGGAAGTGGAGAGCTTCCTGCCACCCCACTGTCTCCCCACCACACTGAATACGTACTTCCTCTGTGTGAACACCTATTGTGAGCCAGTGTCATCGCTGTCGTGTCTGAACTCAAGGACCCAACATGAACACTAACCCAGCGCCTGCACACAGGAGGTGCTCGGTATGTGCTTCTGGAAAATCCCAATTTTTTTTTTTTAGTCTACTGGCCCGAGTACAAAGTCACCTCTCTCCTTCGGAAAGACTATAAATTAGATCAGAGGAACCTCTGAGGAGATGGGACTCCCGCACATCTAGACCCTCTTCCTTGGCAGGTTAAAGCTCTGGATTCACATACATCCCCCAGATCTTTCCGAGATGCCGTATGTCGAATGCGTGAGGAGTCCGCTGAGAAACTGCTTGGATCGTATCAAGTAAGTGAGACTCGGGCAGAGCAAGGTGCATCTGCCTCTGGCCCCATCCCTGAGCGCTGCTCGCTGCTGGGCAAACACCCACCTGCTGACAGGACATGTGTCCCCTGAACCCCGGGGATGAGCCTCAGGGGCCAGGCCTCCTCACCCTCCCAGCCTCTCCAAGCAGACATGAACGCCAGCCATAGGACCGAGGCACCCGAGTCAACCTCCCCTTCTACCCTCACGTTTCCTACAAGTGTCATCAGTCTAGCTCCCTGACCTGGCCTTCGAGGAGCCACGCCATCAAGCTCTTGGTCTGGTCCTTCCCAGCTTCGACCAGGACCTTGCCCTGTCTGCTGCTCACCTTTCCTCCTATTATCCAGTTTCTGCCTTTCACTCATTTCCTTCCCCTATGCAGGGTTTCTTGGCCTTTTTTTTCATTCTGGCCCCTTAAGAGCCCTTTCAGACCCCCTCCCCTCTCCCGGCCCCTTCCCATTCAATCTTCATGAAGGGATCCATCGCAATCCTGAGGTACAAACTGTGGCCTTCTGGGAGCGCCACAAACCACTGGAACAGCGGAGACTTTCTGGTTCCCCAAGGATGAGTTTTTACCCCCGTGGGGGTGGGACCACCCCAGCTGGGAATGGATGCCTTCACCTAACTCATGCCTGGTCCTGAAGGCTTTCCCTGCAGGCTGTGCCCATTCTCCAGCCCTCCCTGCCGCACGGGCTCCCAGGGGTCCGCACTTCCCGCCTTCAGAAGGCCCCTGATCAGACGCTAACGTGCCGCGGCGACAGTGCAGCGGCTCCGCGGCCGCAGCCCCGGAGCGCGCCTCCTCCCGCGGGCGTGGGTGCGCGCGTGCGCACGGCGGCCGCTTCGGGCATGCCAGCGGGCCACTGTCCCGGCGCTGAGACCTGTTCGTCCGAGGCTTCGCAGGAGGCCCCAGAAGCCGGCGGCTCCCAGTTCCCACCAACAGGGAGCTGCACAGTAACGACTACCGTGGGAGTTTCCTTCCGTGACACGCCAGCTACCGCCCCACTTCACGGCCTGACGCTCCAGCCCCGAGGAGGGCCGGCTGCATGGACGCCCCACGTGCGCGGTAATGTGATGCCGCTGAAGAAACGACCACGTTCTGGCCCCAGGGAGGCATCCCCTTCCTCTCGGGTTCAAGCAAAAGGCAATGCACAGTCAACAGTTTTGCAGAGGGCTGGCAGGCGGGGGGAGAGGCTGGCACATGGTGGATGCCCGCACCGGCTCCACCGCTCTGTTCCGAGGGTCCCCCCAGTCCCAGGTGCTGTGTGGGTGAGTGCACAGTGGCCAGCCGCTGCCAGACTGCGCTTAATGCCCAACACCTACTCCTAGAAATACATGCACAGTCATCTGTGCTGTATGCCACAAGGACACAGGGACATACTCTCAAGTATTACGGCCTGGGGTCGGTTCCCTTGAGGAAGGGACGTCTGAACTGCGGTGGGAGGCAGTATGTTCCCAAGAGACAGGATGGCCTGAGCAAAGGTCCTGAGGCAAGGAGGAGCTCGGTGTGTTACAGAAGTCCAGTGAGACCAGGCCCAGAGAGCACGAGGGGCAGCTCTGTCATGCAAAACTGCATCTGAGACAGAGCAGATGGGGCAAGGCCATGCGGGGCCTCATGGGGCCAATCAATGATCTGGATCTTTATCTTTCAGTGTTTCTGGCAGAGGGATGACGATTTTTATATCCTGAAAAGACCAGTCTGCCATTATAGGAGGACAAGGTGGATATAAAAGCCCAGCTAGGAGTCTATGAGACAAGATGATACCTCAGACTTGGGTGTTGGAGGAGTGGGAAGGGAGAAGAGACCGATTTGGGAAGTATCTGGAGGTTCAAATGAACAGGGCTTGGGGAAGGAGTGGAAATGGGAGATGTGATCGGTGTGTGGCTGCTTAATTCTCTCTCAATTTCTTCCCAGAATGCAAAACAGGTAACACTAGTTCCCTGTTAATCAGGTTAGCTCTCTGAAAAGGGAAGGCAGCAATGGAAGAAATAGGGCACCTTATCGTTCTCTTACCCCTCCTGTGAGTCTGTCTGATTACTGCATTACTCCGCCTGATTCAATCCAAACGTCAGAAGAACCTACAGCATTAAATGAGGCGGCCTGAGAACTGTTTTTAATGAATAATTGATATGAACTGTAACGATCATCGGAATCTTCACTAGAAGTCTACTTAAGAGTCCCAACATCATGTGTTTGGCTGTCATTTACTACGTGGAAACACTTCCATTTAACTGTGACTAAGGAAGCTTTCCCAGAGCATCTGCATCTGGCTCTGGCATTGCTAACGTCTTCTGAGCGGTGCTGAGTTAGTCCTATGCTTTTCTAGAAGTGGAATAAAGCGTTTTTTAGTTTTTTTTTTCTTGCAGTCAACACACAAGATCGATTTTAAGTCTTCCTTGGTTCTTTACTTCTCCTCCTTTCTGAAAGGAAGACAGAGTTCCAGGATGATTATCCATGTGTTACCCTTTGAAAATTGGCAGTGAAGACCCTTAAATAGGTCCAGCTTACAAAACGAAGTCATAGCAATTTAAATTATTTTGTTTGATCACACTTGGAGCTTCTGTTACTTACAACATTATTAACAGTTAAAAAAAAAAAAACTAGATTAGTGCCATTCATTCGTTTGCTCAGTAAGCATTCAGCAGGTCTCAGCGGCCGCCGAGTGCTGGAGACACCGAGGCGACTGAGGTCAGCTCACAAGAGACAGTGGGTCGGGAATGATTAGGGGACAGCCTGAGAAAAGAGTTTTGGGAGGGGAGGACACTGTGCAGGAATGTGGAGGGTGCTGCACAGACAGGGAGCTGGCCCGAAGTGTCTCTGCGGACAAGATCACAGGTTCACTATGGTTGTCAGGGTGAGCAAATGGAGGGGTCACAAGGCTAAAGGTGGGCAGTGTCAGGTCATAAGCTATGCTAAAAAAAAAAAAAAAGTTTTAATTTACCCTGAAGGTCACAGAAGGGTCAACAGAGAATTTTTAAGTAGACAAACAGCATGGTTGTGTTTGTGCTCTAAGACAGGGAACCCACGAGGGCAGGCACCTGATTTCCTGGCTTCACCTACACAGCCGAGCACCGCGATGTAAGTGATAGACATTTTTTTTGACAGCAGAGTCCACTTTTAACAACCCCTGAAGCAGTAAGGAAGATCGGTTTCATTTTCCAAATGGCAACCCTTCTAACGGGCTCCCTGGTCTCATTCATTTCAAGGTCAGGTAGATTTGCTCTGGGAGATGGGAACCGTGTCTACGCTTTCGTGAAAGGACAGGGACCAGGGTTGGATAAATACCGTCAACAGACCTCCTGAGAAGCACTCATCACCAGGGGCAAATGAATCGAAGGTTCTGGGTTTAAAACAAACACACCCTATGGAACTTTATGACAGTAATGAGAATTCCCAGCAGGCAACTTTACCTTTGACATGGACATTTATGATGAATTCAGCCTAATGACACTGCATGCCAAGCAAGAAGGGAATGCTAGAAAAATCTGCCTGCTGAGCCCCACAAGACAACTTCCATCATGACCACAGAACCGTTAAAGGCCCCCCAAAAACCACCTCTCCTGGTCCTGTACTTAAACCACGATATATACACACTATTTTTTGAAGTACTTAAATTCTAAAACCAAGGCCCAAACGCTCACATTCCGATCGGCTTTAAGTGAGGAGATGGGCTTCACGCCCCAGAGGCCTCAGAATCTCTCACTTTGCCAGAGAGAGGGGAGAAGGGGCCGTGATGGGAACTTAGCTTCCTGGCAGGACGAGCAGGTGCCAACACAATGAGATGCTAACTGACATCTGAAGCTGTCGGAGGGGATCTTCATTGTCCAGCGGAGTCCCGTCACAGCCCTTCTGGGAAGAAGCAAAGACCCCAAAAGGCCAGGAGGGAGCCCGCCCCCGGGAGGCCCACACGTACCTGCCCGAAGTTCTCCTCATCGATACAGAACATGAGGTCCAGCTCAGTAGGGTCATTTTCCAAGATCCATTTCAGAGAGTTGTAGTATTCGCTATCCTACAGGAGTGACACAGAGATTAAGTTTGTCTCCCCCAAACAAACTCATCTGACCTATTCAAGTCATTAAGTCCTTCTAACGTAATTCCATTCAGAATGCTCAAGGCTCACTAGTCACTAGCTGGTTTCTCGCTCTGCTGCAAACCTTCTCTTCCCCTGTAATTTAAAATACAAACCAAACCAAACCAATGTTTTGGTGCTAACAGGGGACTGCACTCGAATCCTGTGCTCTGTGCAGCTAGAGGAAGCGACCTGCCCTGGCTCACCCGAAGGAACATTATCCCGCTGACCGCGGACGGCTCAAGAGTCTTCCCATCTCTCAAGGGTGACATCAGAGGAAAACAGGAAAGACAGAGAATGTTCTACTTAAATACCAATAATTTTATACCCCCTTCCTGTGCTTGTATTGCGCTCTGCAAGTCCTGTGAGCGAACAGGAAGGCTGCGCTGGTGTCACAGCCGGAACACGAGCCCCAAGGGCCTGGGCTCCTCTCTCCGGGGCAGCCCGGGGGCTCCACCACTGGGGACGCACCGGACAGGCTCCGGGAAGGCAGAAGGGAATGCACGTGCCAACCGTCAGGAGCTGGTATACAATTTAGACTTTCAGAGAGATTTCTACGTTCCTGGCTTCCTCATTCTATTATAATAAAAGCATGAGTTAAAAGTGGAAGCTGAAAAGCCATCTGAGGCCGGGGCTGGGGTTCTGTGTAGCAACTCGCCCACGGGAGAACCAGCTAAGTGGGCTCCGGGGCCCTGCGGGCGTCCCCCTCCCCCTTCACACAGGGATGGTGCGCAGAGCCCGACGAATGCTGCTGAACGAGGAGAACACAGCTCCCACGCCCAAGTATCCAACAGACACCGTCGGCACCACAGCAAGGTCAAGGGATTGCAGGTGCTTTCTCATCAAGGGACAGGGTATGAAAGCGGTGCTGCAAACGTCCCAAGGGGACAAAGAGCTTCCTGATGGCCCAGTGAGTGCGCTGGCACTCAGGCAAACACTCCCACGCTCGGCTGGAGCTGGAGGGTGGGGGGGTGCGTAAATTAAAAGAAAAACAGAAGCAGAAAGTACATTATGAGATGAGTGTCACTTTTGTTATTATAGAAAATCCTTTCGGCCCTACAATGGTCAGCCTAGATAAAATGGGTAAGTTGACTGCGATGTGAAAACCCAAATCCCGTTTCCGAGAGTGTCTCCTAGCATCCTTTTCTAACTGGGTTCATGCTGTCCCCAGCACTGGACCGGTCACTTCCACATCTGGGGTGATGGTTATTGCTCTTCCCTTTACCTACGTCTTGGCCTGACTCCTGCCACGTTTTGAGATCAGAAGGCGGAGGGGGAGCCGATGAATCTCTAAACATTCGCATCGGCAGTTTTCGATGGAAACCAAGAGCTGCAGTGAGACTGCCAGATGACCCCTCGGATTTAACTTGGTCAAACCAGTGAGGGGACTGAGACTGGAGTCTACCCACCTCAAGCACCACGATCCTAGGAAATGTGAACGGCAATTTACTTACTGGAAAAACTAGGGAGCTCAATTAGCTTCTTGAATAAGTCAATGTTCCCTGTTCTTCATGCTGAATGACAACACCCACAAAAATCACTGTGACTACAACGTGGGCTCAGCTACCCTTCTGTAAGGCA
>JAPYYM010000053.1:0-15891 GCA_028534135.1 Potos flavus
TTACAATCTAGGACATTTCAGTGAGAGACTACACTTGTGCAGACATCAGAAAGGCGATACCAACGCAGAATTGACTCAAATTAGAACACGCGGTCAGCAGACTAATACGGTATTTACGTTACAATATCCCGTATGCTAAAGAAAGCAGAACAGCACAACTAAAAATGGGGAAGAGCTTTATATTCAGGATGGGAAGGGTAGTAGATAGCCCATCTCCCCGGGGAAAAGCTGTGTTTTGCTAGACAATAAACTCCCTGTGCAGGATCACTTATGGTTTGGTCACTGGTGTATCCCTCATTCCTTCTGCCGCTGCTGGCCCAAAGTCAATTTTAAATAATGTTATTTTGGTCTGGCTTCTTGGAGAAGAGAACGTTGCAGACGCAGTGTACATTTTGGAAGAGAGGTAACTTGAGGGGAAAAATCGTAAAACAGGAAGTGGTGGGAGGTGAAACAGGATTGTGCCTCAGGAGAAGTTGTGAGGCTGGGACAGAGGTCCCGGCGTCCACTCTCCACTCTCATTATATTCGTCTTCAAACCTTGGAAACTCCGACTGGGCTACTATTCTGACTTAAGGCCAGGCTACTATCCCGTGTCTTATTAACCTGATGCATCTATGGCCAAAAGCGAAATCTGGCTCTGCTCTATCCCTTTTCTATAAATTCCCATCAAGTTAACCAGATTTGTAGTCACAGCCAATAAATATACCATACACTGGCCTTTCTCAAGGCCCAAGGCATTTCACTTGTGTCCAGGCCAAGAATTAAAATGAGATTTCAAGCCCCTTAAACTGATTCTGGGTCTTGCAGTTAGGCTGACAAATGACATTATTCTTGTAGAATCCAGCAAGTGCCAAAGTCTTTACCCTCGAAATCTGATGGCTTTGGATTTAGATAAAGGGCTGAGTTTCCTAAAGGTGATGAGACCAATACCACCCAAAATATTCCATTGCCATTGTCTTAGGCTTATTTGGGGCAATTTTTCTTAAATTTTGTGAGGTGGCCGACAGCTTGAAAATCACAGTGCTCTTTGCATAACACTATGAAATATGGATGTATTTAATTCCAGCATTTGAACCAGGGACAATTTTACTGGCAGAAATGACTATATTATAGGTATGCGACATAAAATGTTGATGCAAAAAACAGGCTCTTGAGGGAGGCACGATCTGTTGTTTCTGAGTTTTGCCATTAATATTCATTTGCTGCTTGTTCATTTGTTTTGTTGTCTGCCTCACAGACAAGCAGTGGAAACCACCAAAGATTTAAGAAAAATTTATGGGAGGAACATTTAAAATTGAAAACATTCTATCCATTAAGTTATTGTTTCCTCTAAATTGGCAAGACTGACATTATCCAATTTCAGCAGTGAAAAATCTTGGATCAGCATGGGGAACATTGATAATCTTTGAGAAAGCGGTTTGAAAATTACAGGTGGGAACCGGTACAATAGAATACAGGTTAAACACTTGAAACTCAGGATCAGGCATGCCCAGATTTGAGTCTTCTATCAGTTACTATCTGTGCGACTGTGGGCCTGTCACTTAACCTCTCTTTGCTCTACTTTTCTCCTCTGTGGAATGGTTATAATTGTTCATATCTGAGAATTACATAAGTGAGATAGTATATCATTAAGGATGCTTTGATTATAAGCAAATACATTTTGGGTAAATTCAGGAAAAGTAAATTCTTGGAAGGATATTAGGGCTTTAGAATGTCCACAAGAGCCAAAGAATCAGGCATGGAGATGGGGTTGAACCAAAGCAGTTCTAAAGACTCAGAGGCAGCAATAATTTTGTAACAAAAACTAGTCTGAGCATGCTCAATCAAATGGAATTGACCCACCACCATCAGTCTCTTTGGCGCTCTAATTGTGTTCGAAGTATCAGAGAGGAAACCTCTCGTTGGCCCAGATTGGGTCACTGAGGTCATTTCTTGTTCAGGAGTAAGGAGGACCACTGATTACAGTTTCTCCACAGGACAATATTCAGTGGGGAAAAGGCATGCCAATGAAGAGAAATGGGATACTGTTGGAAAGGGGAAGTGAATGCCAGATATTCTAAAACAAAAATGTGTTCCTTTTTTCCCAGTTTTATTGAGGTCTGATTGACAAATAGCATTGTAATATATTTAAAGTGTACACCGTGATATGATATATATATACATTGTGAAAGAATTCCCACAACTGAGTTAATTAACAAATCCAAACACCTTACATATTTACTTTCTCCCCCTTTTTCCTTCAGTGAGAACACTAAAGTTCTACTCTCTTCACAATTCCAATTATACAATATAGTATTATCAGTTATAGTTGCCATAAAACAAAATGTCTTCTATAGATGAAGCATGGAGAGTGCCTGATATATATTAGATACTCAGTATATGGCATTTAATCTACTTTCTTACCTCATTGTAGGCAATCAAATGGTTCACACTAGGTGGAGCTGACCTGGAATTCTGGATATTACTTGGTACTCTTTGGATATTAATCCAATAAATTTTAAGAATGTGAAAAGCCCAGATCTTTGTGGTCTTCATCTCCCTGTAATGGGACATGATTTACTCACAAAAGGGCTTCAAGAAAAATCCAAGAGTTTCTAAAGATGCAGTTTCTCAAATCTGGGGCCCATTCAGATAGCCAAAATAGAGTAACTCTGCCCAATTCACTCTCTTTGTGATCTCTAAGGATTTGTGGCTACCATACATCATTGTTTCCAACATATACTTGAAGATCTACATTTGGAATCATTATAAAAGAAAATTAGTTCTGTGATCACACTTCTGTTCCCCAAATCGTGCATCCTTTGATAGATCTTTTCAGAATAGGCATGGTCAAAAAGACCTCTTTTTATTGATCTTATTGCGTGACGACTACAAACTAAATCTAGAAATATCCCAGAGAGTTTGGCAAATCTGAACCATCAGAATATGATAATTCCACTGTTTCTCCTGGAGTGACTGGGAAAATTCACTTTGTGGACATCACTGCTGGCTAGACTCTAAAATCTTCCTTTTATCCCTCTTTCACTTCTTGCACAGCTTGGTTATTTTATTTGATAAACCACAGTCCATTTGTTCTTATTATATGTTTGTAATTTGAGAACTTTCTAACTTGGGTCTTTTGAAACTCCAAGAACTTGCACTCTGACGTCAACGTTTTAAAACAGGTAACCCTGCATTCCCCTCAAGTTATAATTCAGGTAACAGTGTGGGAGGGACACTCTTTGTACTAGACTATACTTCTTCCCCATTTTACCTTTGTGACCAGATTCACCACATCACCTCTGGAGTCCTTCATTAAATTATCAGGATGCTACTGCATTTGGGACTGATTTGATAGGGGACTTGGAGGCCATGAGCACCACAGGTTCCGTATCACCAGCTTTCTTTTTCTTTTTTCCTTCTTAAGTCAAAAAATGACTTTGGTTTGTCATAGCCTGACGCATCTATTCAGAAGTTTCTTCCATTAACTCTTTTAATAGTCCCTTCTCCAGGGCTCTGACGAGATTAAAGTTATTTTCACCCTAGAGGTGGGAGAGCTGCTGCCTTTCACCATAATTCACTGGCTCCAGCTAATGGGCAGGGGAGGGAGGTGGGGGAGGTTATTGCTAGACTAGACCACACTTTGCGGTGACTGTGGGGTTATTGAAGAGGTGAAACAGTGGGCGTTCTTCTTTTCTTCTTAGGTCTTTGTTAAAATGCTTAATTTTGTCCCACCATTCACTCTAGTCTATATAAGGGGTGCTGGGAGACACCCAGTCCTTTCATATTTCTGTCCCATACTTCTGGCTGAGGCCTAAACTCCCACAATTAGTGATTCATTCTTTCAATTTACAGTTTTAGATTTTCTAAAAATTTTTAGTAGAATACCATATTGAGTTTTATGAGTCATTAGCATCTCATAAGAGATTTATTTCACACTTACTAGATAACAGAATTTGAGCCAGAAAGATGAAAAGAGTCAGGGTATACCGAGTACCTGGATTCGTGGGAAAAGATGTATTAGAAAAGCCCAGAAGTTGAGAGCATCACTAAGAAAGCTTTTGCTGAACTTTAGGATGTTTAACCCAAAGCTGGCTGCTATCTATCCCCCAGACTCAAATATTGTCAGGATTCTTAAGAGACATGGATGCCTATTTTCTATTTCTTGGAATTAAATATTTACCAATCACTCTCAGGAAAGTGTGTTCTATTCCTTTTAAAAAATATATACCTGTACACCCTCTCTAATCTTTTTCCCTGGCACAACTGGGGAGGAGATTATGAGGAATATTTCTAAAGGAGAAGTGATAGACACTGCCAGACCTCAGATAACATCAGAAGTCTGAAGGAATTAAAAACCAAGTGAAGTGAGTTATGTTTCCAGCCATGTTTTTTTAATCCCTAGTCCTGGGCTTGCCCTCCTGGTATAAAAACTAAAAAATTTAAAAAAATTAAAAAAGGAAACAATTGTTTTCAGACATTAGATAAAAAGCAGCACAAGACTATGTTCCCTGAGGGGCGGGGAGGGGGTGGTAAACAACCCAGGTGAATCCTACAATTGTCTTGGCTTTCTGCTTGAAGGCATTTTTTGGACCACAATGTAGAGATGGGAACACAGCAGAGAACAACCATCTGGCTAAGATGAAGATACAGTAATTGGACTTTGACAAGGATGAAGAGGATTAAATTTGTTGAACAGAGTACCAGATTGGAGGCAACAACACAGAGAAAGAATCCTAGAAACCAGCATGGTAGTTCCTTTGAGTTGGTCGCTGAATACTAAGTTATGCACTTGTTGGGTAAGACTATAAGGCTGAGCAAAGAACAAATATCATGAGAAAAAACAAAACAAAAACCAACTAATGGGTAGCTACAAGATGAATATTCTCAAAAAGAAAACTAGGATATGTTCAAGTTTCAATCTGTCAGATTAGAGAGAACCCAGAGGGTCACACTTTAATAGTAGAAATATAAACTAAGTGAAAGCTACTCTACACACAACAAAATTTAAAATTCTTACTTTGAAAGGATTAAGAGGACCTCATGTAATTTAACTGCCTGCACAAACAAAACGCAATGCTCTTTAAAGGAAGGCAACAAAATCGGTATTCAAAAATACAACATTTACAATGCCAAGCATCTGATAAAAAATAACCAGATATAGAAAAACATAGAGGCAGAAAAATGACCCATAATTAAGAGAAAAACCAATCAATAGAAATAGATGCAGGAATGATAGAACAGATAACAGCTATTCTAAACATAAAATAGCTATTATAAATATATTTAAGGACTTAAAGAATAATAAGAACATAATAAGGAGGGAAATGAAAGACATAAGAATGAATCAAATGGAATTTCTAGAGCTGAATAATACAGCATCTAGAATTAAAAACTAACTGAATGGATAGCAGATTATACATTGCAGGAGAAAATAACAGTGAACTTGAAAATACAATAATAGAAGGTACCCAAATAGATGTTGTGAGAAAATATCAAATGGTATAATGTATTTAGTTGGAATCTTAGATGGAGAAGAGAGTAGAGAAGATAAATATATTTGAACGAATAACTTAAAATTTTCCCCAAGCTTGACAAAAGCTATACAACTCCAGATATAAAAAGCCTAACAAAACTCAAGCCTGAGAAACAAAGAAACCATATCACAGGATATCATAATGAAATTACTGAAAACCAGTGATAAAAAAACTAAAAAGGATCTAAGAGGAAAAAAAGATACATTATATACAAGACAATAAAACAAATAAAGCCTACAGACTTCCCATCAAAAATAACGTAAGTAAAAAAAAAATAACTTTACAGTTCTGAAAGAACAAAACAAAAACAAAAACAAAAAGTCAAGTTCTCAGGGGTGCCTAGCTGGCTCAGTTGGTGGAGTATGTGACTCTTAATCTTGTGGTCGTGAGTTCAAGCCCCATGTTGGGTGTATGGCTTACTTTAAAAAAATTACAAAAAGTATTAAAAAGAAAAAGTCAACCTTTCAACCTAGAAATCTAAAATCAATGAATATACCTAGGGTAAAAGAAGAAGAATGGAAAAAGTATACAAAGCAAGCAAGAATCATAGGCTACTGCAGTGGCTATATGAATAAAAGACAAAGTAGATTTGAGGACAAGAAATGTTTTTGTAGACAAAATAAGATATTTTGCAATGATAAAAGGGTCAGTCGATCAAAGAGGAAAGTATACTAATCCTAAATGTGACTGGAAAACTTGACACTTGACACTTACCTAACTATAATGGGAGATTTCTCTATACCTCACTTGGCAATTGATAAACCAAGTCAAAAGAAAATCGGGGTAATAAGAGTAGAGAAAATTTGAACATCGTTATCAATTACCTTAATTTAATTGATACATATATACAAAAATGAAAGCATACATACCTTTAAAGGGGATATAAACAGTCACCAAAACAGACCATGCTCAGGACAAAAACAAGTCATAATATATTTAAATCGATTGGAGTCACTTAGGGTATATTCTCTGATTACAATACAACTAAATTGGAAATAAATTTAAAAATATATTCTAGGAAATCACTTAAAATTTGGGAAATTAGCAAGTGACCTCTAAATACCTTATGTGTGAAGGAAGAAATCACAGAGGCAATTAGGAAATATCTTGAACTTAATAATAATAAAGTTGCAACATGTGACAGTTTGTGGGAACACCTAAAACAGTGCTTAGAGGGAAAACGTAAAATGTTTACATTAGGAAAGAAATTTCTAAAATCAATGATCTCCTGTAGAAGCTAAAAAAAAGAAAAAATTAACTCAAAGTCAGTAGAAGAAAGAAAATAAAAATAATATTTGAAAAAAATGAAATAGAGAGTAAAAAAAATAGAAAATAATCAGTAAAGCCAAAAGCTGATTCTTTGAAAAGTTAGAATTATTAAATATCTTGCTAGAATGACTAGGAAAAGGATGATTACCAATACCAGAAATGAATGAGGATATATCACTGCAGATTCTCCAAACATTAAAAAGATAATCAGGTGTGCCTTTTTTCACTTAATAAATTTTGAGCAATTCCCCATGGGGAAAAATATCAGAAAATATTAGAACAACTTTATGTCAATAAGTTAAACAAGATAGATGAAATGGAAAAATTGCTTTAAAGGATTATATTACCAAAAATGATACAAGAAGAAACAGAGTAGGTGAAAAGCCCTACATCTATTAAATAAATTGAATTCATAATTTAAAACTTTTCCACAGGGAACACTCCAGGCCCAAATAATTGAATTATATCAAATATCTGAGGTAGAAATAATACCAACACAATGCTAATTCAGAAAAGACTTTCAAACTGAAATATGAGGCTAATATTATTCTTATATCAAAGCCGAACAAAGACATCACAAGAAAAAACTAAGACCAATATCCCTTCTAAATATAGATTTAAATATTCTTAACAAAATAGTAGCAAACTGAGTCTACAATATATAAAAAGGATGATAAGGTAAGAAATGAGATTTATGCCAGGAACATAAGGTTGGTTTAGCTGAGAAAAATTTAAAAGAACCTCATAGCTGAAGAGACATATTGTATTTATGTACTAGAAGACTCAATATTATTCAGATGTCAATCTCCCCAAGTTGAAGTATAAATTCATATCAATTTTATTCAACATTCCCACCAGGCTTTTTAAATAGCAGTTTATGAGCTGATTCTAATATTTATATGGATATAAAAATTCTAGGTGGTTCAAACCATTTTTTAAAAAGAATGAAGTTTTAGGACTCAGAATATATGATTTTAAGACTCACTGTAAAGCTGTAGTAATTGAGACAGAGTGATATTGATGTAAGTATAGAGACATGGACTAGTAAAATAGAGCAGAGAATTTAGAAATAGATTTATAATTAAATGATCAATTTGTTTTTGACCAAGTTGCCAAGGTATATCAGTAGGAAACGGATAATGCTTTCAACAAATGGCGCTGGAGAAATTAGCTATCTCCAAAGAAAAACAAACAACAGCAATGAACCCCAACCCTTACCCCACACCATACACAAAAACAATTCAAAATGGATTATAGACCTAAGTATGAACACTACAACTATAAAACTTCTAGGAAAAATGCATAGGAAAAATATCTGTAATTTGGGATAGGCAAATACTTTTTAGACAAGGCACAGAAATCTTGAAACATAAAAGAAAAAATAATAATTTGTACTTCATCAGAATTTTAAATTTCTGCTCTTTGAAAGATCCCATTGAGAAAATTATTTAAAAAAAGGCAAGCCTTACAAGGGGAAAATATATTTATAGCACATACATTGGACAAAGGACTTGTATCTAGAATAAATAAAGAACTCTTACAACTTAGTAAGAAAAAAAATGCCATGATTTAAAAAAAGCGAAATGTTCGACCAAACACTTTACAAAGGAAGATATAATAATGGCCAATAGGCACCTTAAGAGATGTTTGACACCATTTGATAACAGGGAAATACAAATTTATTTAAAGATTTTATTTTTGTTCATGAGAGAAAGAGAGCGAGTAGGGGGAGGAGCAGAGGGAGAGGGACAAGCAGACTCCATGCTGAACGCGGAGCCCGATGTCGGCTCCATCTCAGGACTCTGAAATCATGATTTGAGGCAAAACCAAGAGTTGGAGGCTTAACCAACTGTGCCACTGAGGTGCCCCAGGAGAGTTAAAAACTAAAGTTAAAAAGATAAAGCTAAAACATTATGCTGAACAAGAGAAGGTACATACAAAAGAATAAATACCATGTGATTCAGTTTAGATAACAAAGGGGCACGAGGGAAATTTTGAGCGGTTATGGGAATACGATCTACCCGGACTGACAGGGCGATTACACAAACCCGCATATTTGTCAAAACTCACTAAATTATGCACTTTAACTGGATGCATTTCATTATTGGTAAATGGTATCTCACTAAGAGTTATTTCAAAATTAACAAGAACATATGAGGGGTGGAAAAGGCTTTAAAAGGACTTTTTATTCTCCAGTTTAGGCATGTCCTTAATTTGTTGGTCCTGTATGTCTGAAGATTTAGGAAGTATCATATTGAGATAAAAAGTCTTCCCTAAAATATGTCTTTAACCTCATACCTTCACTCAGATGCCTGAATTATGACCTGGAAGTCGGATTTGAGCTGAGTATTTTGGGATCCCATAAGCTAGTGACTGTGATAGAGACTTTTAGCTTTAGTTCACCCCAATTCTCTTTCTGTTTACCTATGCTCCACATCATCTATGTGGACATCTCAACTTTTATGTCTAAATTCTGTCCACATGGCCAACAAACCACTGCTTATTGGCCATTCTGAGAGTGCAGTTCACCCCTGGAAAGACAGACCCAGGAAGAGGCACACACAGGCCCTGAATAGTGACTTGGATCATTTGGGTGGGAAATTACATTCTCAAAATGTGATCTGAGAGGGACATGGGATCCAGTTGAGCACTAGTCTTAGTCCCAGGGACTACCTCTCCGAAGGAACATTGTGGCTGGATGACAACAGAAGAGGGGCTCAAATGCAGGTTTCCAGCCAGGGCCTAGACCCCTCCCTCCCTGGCTTGAGAGCAGCATTGATCAAAGGGCAATATGAAATATTAAATACTCCTGCCAGGAAACTGTCATCAGACTTCTCCTTCCTCATTTTTAAAATAAAAGACGGAAGAAGTGAGGTAAAAGAAATAAGCCTCATTTAGCCACTGTATAATTGAAGCGTAAAATATCAAACTGGAAGAGAACGTAAGGTTCAGATGGGGAAAGAATAGGTACATATGTTTAGGGCAAGAGGCTATTCAGGTTATAGCTATAGGGGAGAATGCAGGCATTGCTGTTTTTGAGTTCAACACTTAAAACTGGATACCACAGCAACTACATCAAGGGTTAAAAATTTAAGAGTCTCAGTACATAGAGAAGAATAATTCTTCCTTCCAATCCTCTTTTTATCTTCTTTCTTCCCTTTCTTCCTCTCTCCCCCCTCCCTCCCTCCATTCTTCCTTCCAACTTCGTATTGATACAAATCAATTTGGCACAAGTCTCTGTAGTTGAGCAAAGCAATGTAACCCATGGTACCTATTCTTGAAGGAATTTACAAACCAGTTGGTGAAATAAGATATAAACATGTGAAAAATAGGTCAACCAAGGCATATTATGATGCAATGTATTATTGGCTGTAAGATCCTAGGATAGGGGGATCAGTGTAAATTAGCATAGTTAGAAAGTACCTGATATTCAAGTTGATCAGTAAATTGAGTTGGGAAAGCTGGGTAAAGATTAGGGAATTGGGGACAAGAGACACTCTCAGGAGGAAATGGCATCAGCAAAGACTCGATTATGGGAATAAACATGGCAGGTTTTAGGAAAGTGCAATAGAGGAATATGCAAATAAAAGCAAAGGTCTAGGTTTTGAAGCTAGAAACTTGAACACAAATTTGGAAAGCTAGGTTGGGGACAGATTATAGGAAATACAGTCCTATAGTAAATATGCAGTCACCAACAATGAAAACATCTGGTATACCTGAAAATTTACAAAACTTGTCTCCATACATTTTCTAGGCTGATCTTTATGAACTTTGGAGGATATTTTGCAAATGAGAAAAAAAATGTCTCGGAGAAGAAAGTGACTTGCGTATGTGTACAGTGCAAGTCATGATGGAGTCAGGACTCAAACCGGGGCGTCTGGGCATTAATACTTAAACTCGTACCTTGTTGGGACGCCCGAGCGGCTCAGTCGGTTAAGTGCCTTCGGCTCAGGTCATGATCCCAGGGTCCTGGAATCGAGTCCCATATCCGGCTCTTTGCTCAGCAGGAAGCCTGCTTCTCCCCCTGCTTGTGCTATCTCTCTCTCTGACAAATGAATAAATAAAATCTTTAAAAAAACGCCACAACTCTTACCTAGTTAAATATGACCTCCTACATAAAGTACGCCCTAGTTACTCTCACTAACGACCATTTCGTCTTTTATAGGGCACTTCACCTGTGTGTTTGTCTTGTTTCTTCCACTGGGTTATAACTGTCCTGAGGGTCGGAAGTGTATCGTCCACTTGTTTTCTATCTTCCACATGGCAAAGCATAGTGCTGGACTCATAGGGGATATTTAATAAATTAATTAGGAATGAATGGATGAATGAATGAATGAATGAATGCATGCATGCATCAGGTAATGAGTTGAAATACAAGAAGAGACTGGAATGAACTGCACCTTAGAGTCACCTAGTTGAGTATCTAAATATACTAATGCCAACGATCCACACCAGAGATTTCCTGTTTGTGTTGGATTCTTCCACATGTGGCAAAGGTTACCAATGAGGCTTCCCTTAGACCTTCCCCAGCCAAAGTTATATCACCATATAAGTGCGTTTGAAATGGGGGCTGAACGCTTTCTTGAAATGGAGATATAGGTAACTTAGTTCTTTTAGGACAGAAATAGATTGTATATAATTTCAATAAATTAAACAAAAATGAACAAAGCTTCTGTAGCTAAAGGTGTCAGGTTTTGGGATGAGCGAGCTCGTGACAGATCTGGAAAATGTAAGAGGGATGACTTCTTTTTCCTCTTGCCTTTGTAATATTTCCAATAACTGTGCCATTAAACTTCTTGGATAACATTAAACATTATTTAACAGAGAGCCCTAATGAACAATGAAGTGAGAGGCTCCTATCTGGACCATCCACACGGTATGCATACCAAACAGGCACGTTGGTGTTCATCCCAGGATCTCTGCCTGGTACACAGGGAGAGAAAGCAGGAGAGCAAGGAACTAATACAGAGGGAAAAGGGGGGTGTGAATTTCCAGATGACAATGAGAGTGAGGTAGTTTTCCTTAAGCCCCTCCAACTTCCTTCTCTGAATATGCCTGCCCTTGTGTGGTTCTTCTAGGTTTGGAAACAGAGTGCAAAGGCCTGACAGTAACATCTGTTGAAGACTCCCTGCAGATGAAAATGAAAGCCAAACTAGCACACACATGGGAAGGAGATTATCAACCAAATGTGTTGATTTATCCCTGGGTCTTTGCTGCAAAAAATGTATGTTTCCTGAATAATAATGATGTCTTCCACTCCCATCATGCCCTTCTTTCAGGACTCCAAGAGATTCTATTTTGTCATCTGTCCACTGATGGGAAAGAAGGGAAGAAAGAGTATAAATATTTCCTAGGGTGATCAGCCATCTCAGTTCGACTGGTTTTAATACTGAGGTTCGGTCTCATGGCAGCCCAGGGAAGCCCTCGGTCAAGGACAAACGGGGACAGTTGGTCAGCAGAATGTCTCCCAATGTTTTATGTGAGATTTCTCAGTTTTACCATGACACAGTTCCCTGGAGTAGGGGTAAGAGGATCTGTTATTGTTTTTTAAACTTATAGGACATAAATAAGAAATATTTGTTAGAGAAAAATTAGGAGGTGTGTGTGTGTGTGTGTGTGTGTGTGTAGAGAAAGTGTGTGTGTGTGTGTGTATATGCATACATGCATATACATATACACACACACCCACACACACTGCTTTCTTATATTTTTCATTCTTCATGTAACTTAGCATGAATATCTTTTCAAGACTATGCTGTATTTATAGCTATAATTATTTTTTAAAGCTGCATGGTGTTTCACTGTAAAACTCTTCTGTGCTGTATTCAGCCAATTTCCATTTGTCTCCATATATATACACACACAAACCAGATTTTTGTTTTTAAAAATAGAGCTGTGAATAACACCATTATCATATATAATTGAAGATTTTCTGATTACACTTTGGTGATGTCAGTGTCTGCTTATCCTTCCATAATCCCAACTATCTTAAAATGGATTTCCCCAAAACAACTCCTGAGACAAGGATTTGGGGATAGGTGATTTATTTAGGATGTGATTCTAGGAAGCCCAGTAAGCAAGTGAGACAAAAAAAAAAAATAAATGCCAATTACAGGTGAATTACTGAATGGGTATCTTGTGGGGGAACTGAACTCAGTACAACTAAGGACCTTCTGAGAGAGATTGTAGAACATACTTCAGAACCGTATGTCAGAGGGGTAGTGAGGTTGGGGTATTTTTCTACCAATTCCCTTCCCTCATTGATTGGAAGTCACTTTGGGGACATTAGCTCTCCAGCTATGTAGGCCAAGGAAATGCCTGTGGTTGGAGCACACCCCCAGGCAGAGAAGTGGAAAGCTACCAGCATTTCTGAGATCTATCTAGGCTGAAATCCAGGGTGGACCAAAGAGGTATAGGGGGACACTCACAGCATCTGCCCTACTACCTCTCAGTCCCTGGCTTTCTCTTCTTTGATGATGTTGTGTTCCCCTTACAACAGCATCTACATTGCCTCAAAATAGCCCACTGTCTAGCTCCCTTCTGGCTTTCTCACTCCCTCTGGTACCCCAACACAACAATTATTTTATCACACCGGAAGTCATAATACATCTACTTTTTCTCTGTCACACATCCCCTTCAAGTCATCATTTCCATCCTTAGCCATTATCATAATCACACCCTTGTATATTTCCTCAACTCTTTTGTCTCTCTCTTTTCAAAAAATCCCATTCCTTAGTGAAATCTAAATCTCCATCTAATCTGTGCACGTAGCCTCAGTGTATTCTAGCTATATCACTTTCTCTCTCCTTAAACCTCCAAAATTCACCCCATCCTCACACTCAACTGGCAATAGTGCTTTCTACTTTGAGAAAGTGAATTACTCAGAAGAGAAGTTTCCAAGCTTCCATAATGCAGCCATCTCCCTTGTGCATTTGTGCCCTCCTATTACTTTTTGTTTGGATAAGCAGCTCAGGGTCCTGCATCAAGGGCTGTGTTGTGTGTTGGATCCTCTCTCTTCTTGCTTACTTGAGGACATAATCCTTTGCTCTTTCCCCTACATCATCCATTTTCCCCTAGACTATTTCCGTCAAGGCACAAACATGGTAAGTATATCTCCTGTCCTAAAAATACTTCTTGAGACCACATGCCCCTTCACTTCTGCCTCTTTTTTTTTTGGCTCCCCTTTTAGTAAAATACCTCAAAATCATCACTTATACTTAGTGTCTGCAATTCTTCTCCTTATCACCTAAATCAATGTCAATCAACATTCCATCCTCACCACTGCATCAATGCTCCTCTTGTAAATGCCAGCAATGGCATCCGTGTTACTAAATCCAATGGCTGATTCTCACCTCTCACCTTATTTGACTCTTAGCTGCATTCGAGTCAAGCTGATCACTTTCTCTCCCTTGATATATGTTCCTCACGCGACAGTACTACTTTTTGGTTATCATTTTACCTCACTGATGTCTTCTCAATCTCCCTCCTCATCTCTGCATGCTCTATGGTTGGAAATGCCTGGGCTGAATTCATCACTGCCATTATTCTGTTTATATTCCATTCCAACATCTACTATTTATCTATTCTCATGTCTTTAATCAAACTCCTGGCTTTAAGTACCATATATCTGCTGGGAAGCCCAAATTTATATCTGTCGTCTAAAGCTCTCCCCGACCTCTATAATAATAAACCCAACTTCCGCTCAATGGCTCCATGCAAAAATCCAAAAGGCAAATCAAATCTCTGATGCCTAAACCCCAACACTTGATCTTCTCATCCAAATCTGCTCCTTCATCTCAGTCTTTCCATTTCAGTAAATAGAAATTCCAATCTTCTGATTGTTCATCAAAAAACCTTGGAGCTATCTGTATGTCTATGCTTTTCTCACATATTATCGTGAATCCATCAGCAAATCTTATAAGCTCCCACACTCAAACTACACACAGCAGTCAACAACCAGGCTGGTCCAAGCTGCTGTTATTTCTTGCCTGGATTACTGTGCTAGGCTCCCAACTGGTCTTGTGTTCCTGGCCATCCTCTATAAAGTTTAATCTCAACTCCAGAGCCAAAGTGATTCTTCCAAGAATTGAATCAGATCGGCTATTCTTTGTTTAAGACCCACTAACAACTTCAAGGCCCACTCAATAAAAGCCTATCGGGCCTGGCCTGGTCAGACCCCACAGTATCTTCACGACTTCACCATCTCCTCCTTTCCTCCCCTTTCCCATTTTACTCCAATCCCAGTGACCTTCTCTTTATTCTTCAGTTGGGCCAGACACACTCTCGTACCGGTATTTTTGTCCCTGCTGACATTTACAGAGTGCACTCCCTCTTCTACTGAAGTTACCCAAATTTCATTCCTCAGGTCTTCATTGACCACCTTATTTAAAATTGTAGCCACTACTCTCCCACAGCCCCCCCGCTCCCTGTGACTCTCCAAACTTTGTTTTTATCATAGCACTTTACAAATCATGGCATGATGTTTTTTCAAACACAGTCATTTATTTTTTCTATCTCTTTCTCCTACAATTCAAGCTTCATAAAAGCAAGGATTTTGTCTCTTTGGTTCTCTGTGCCTAGAAAAGTGCCTGGCATGTAGGAGGTGTTCAACTCATATTTGTTGAATAAATAATTAAATGAGACCCTGGTTTGGTCTCCCAAACAGGTTTTTCTGTTTAGTAGCTGTGTGACCTTAGGCAAGTCCCTGGGACATTCCAACTTTATTTCCTCACCTATACAATCACATAGCAATACCTAACTTATGGTACTGTTGCGAGAAGTCATGTGTGCAAAATACCCCTTTGTAACACTTGGCATGAACTATACATTCAGTAAATATCCACTCAATCTATTTTCCCTAAACAGAGATTACCAAAATTTCCTACAAATTACAAAATTTGTTTCTCCCATATTTCCCACTCTACTGCCTGCCCTCAGGCATTTTCATATCTGCTTTCTATTTTTCATGCATTTTGCTAAGCCAGTAGCAATTGTTTACCTTGGCCTGCTCAGTTGACATCATTGAATGTATTAGTGCCTAGTGCCAAATTATCCTTCCTTCCTTCTCCCCTTCCTTCCTTCCTTCCATCTTCCCTCCCTCCCTCCCT